>KQ991570.1:72423-84800 GCA_001598015.1 Dorcoceras hygrometricum | reverse complement strand
AGCTGGAACGAGAACGCGAAGCTGCTGAGTTGAGCAGTAAGTTGCGTCGTGAGTTTCTATCCTTTGGGTTAACTATCTTTTGTTGGTTTGAGCTAAGATATTAGGTATCTTTGGCAGATTTAAGCTTCTAGGAATTTTGAAGGGTAATTGTCGAGGGAGCTTCAAAGGCAGTAAGCTTGGGTTGTTGCTGGACGTGTCTTTGTTGAGAATCTGTTAGGTAAATTGAAGAGGAAAGGTACGAATTGAGCAGCTCTTAGCAGCTTGAGCGTGAGCATGTCTGTTCTTCGATGTTGTGAACTGCTGCTATATGAATTACGTGATCTTAGATGAGGAAATTGATTGTGTTCTGTTCTGTTTCACGTCTTGTAAACGGTATGCATAGATTATTGCAATTGAACGTCATTCATTGCATACCTCTTGAGCCTTTGACAGATTGATTTGATTACCTGATTGGGTGCCACGTTGTGACTGGCCGACTGTTGAGTCGTGCCCGAAAAGTCCAACGCTATCGTCGGAGTGGTGACTACCGGATTCGAGTGTCTACCACCGCGCTGTGATGGGCTGACGGGCCCCGATGATCACGGACCGATGATTTCCACCGGCTGATTGGCTGTGTGTGGTATAGAGGCTTGAATTGAGTTGCCAGTTGATAGACTGGTCTAGCTATCCGAGTTCTTGATAGCCCTCATGCATTCATAGCATTGATTAGTAGCATGTTGCATGTTTATTTGCTTTGATAGCTCTTTGTGCTGAGGCTTGACCTCGTATTTGTTTCCTGTTTTGTCTTGCTGGGTCTGTGTGCCCATTTGCAGGAGCTTTAGGTAACCAAGCTGGGCCGAGTGGAAGTTCAGTTGGTCGATCCCCGCGTATATATATATATATATATATATTTATGATATGTATTGAACCGGGGATGCCCCGTGTTATCATGTATTGGGGATTTGTATTTGATTGAAATTCTGTTGTGTTGGAATTTGAGTTAACTCGTATTTAACTATTTTGAATGTATGATTTGAAGTTCAGGCCTTTGTATTTCGAAAAATTTTTAAGCCCTGATTTTAAGCTTCCGTGTTTATGCGCTTATTATGTGTTAATTGTTACTAATTAGCACGGGGCCTGACAGATACAGCTAGCCGTGGGCCCACAATCATTGTGGCTCCGGAATCACAATTCCGGACTTGCCCATCGGATCATGGTAAGAGCGTCTAGAAACATCGCCCCATGATCCCCTAGGTATCACTGATAATGCCTGCAAGAACCAGTTGGTCGTGGTTAGCGTACAGTACGGTCCTTTCAATCCATATATCCCGATCAGATCAACGACCATTGGTAAATCGAGAGTCGCTATAGATCCGATAGCTATGCATACATCTTGGAGATCGAATAGTGACATCGCGAGTGTAACTAGGTAAACCCATTTACCTAACACTTCTAGTACTCTGGCCAGAGATTTATACACTATTATCCCCTCAGATAGCATAGGATATCCACGCATGTCTGTGAGCGGTGAATCCTCGACAACGATGCATCGACTCCTACATGCATCGGGATCTCACCCAATCCCGCCGCCTAATGACCCCAAGTGAGTCGGCAAACGGGTCAAAGTGAGACGCCTATCATGTAGAGTCTCAATGACGTTTCGAGTCGTGAGGACTAATCAGTATAACCAAGACCTCGGACTTATCCACTCGACAAATGGTAACCACTTGGAAAGTCCGAACGAGGGTAGTTCGATAAATCACCAGGTCACTATCTATCTGCATGCTCAGAACATCACAATGTTCCCTACCAATGAAACATGGTACTTCGCATCGCAGATACTAGTCTCAAGATCGGGCGGCCTTATCCTCATTTTGACGGCCCAATCGACTATGAACTAATTCAGAATACACAGTGACTATTAGATGTGTTTCATGATAGCCGTCATACCCACTATCACATCTAACATACACTATAGCGCATTCTAGGTCTTTACTCAACGCAATTGTTAATAATCATACAACACAATAAAAGTAAAGAATGCCATGAACAAATGCGAATATCATATATAAAGATTGTCATATACAAGAGTCTATAAACCCATACGCCACAAGTTGGCTAGTTGAGCATCTACTCTAACATCTTAACACGGAGATGCAGCTGCTGGGACATAACTCGACATTTGTAACATCAAAACAACAACTATGCCATCCGTCGTTGCCTATCAAACCATACTTTATAATGATTCAACTAGCAACTACCGATTACACCGTTATCAAATCTTGATATTACGACTTTTAAACTGAAGAACATTCATAAACTTTGATAAAGAGTTTACTTTGAAAATAAGTTTAAATACCGAAGGGATTAGTGGCAAGCTACTTGTGATATTTAGCAAGACACACTTTAAACAAGTTGCAGTATGTTAATAAAACTCCTTCTAACCATTTTAATTTGTAATGTACCAAACCTTTTCCAAAAGAAATCATTTTACCTCCTTAAATATATTTTCAATCCATTTCAATTAAACTAGCTCGTGCATCACCCTTGGAGTCATCCGCTGGAACCTGCTACGTCACACTATTTTCTGAAATCAATTAATTTCAACAATGCATAACATATTTTAGAAATGCCATTATAAATAAACAATATGCATATCGTGGTCCTAAGGATTTTTGGGGCGTTACATGGACAGACAAGCTCAGACGAACAAAGCAGTTTGAATACAAACATACGAAGACCAAATTAATTGGTTCAAACTGATTTGTTTCGTCTTGTCTACATCAGGTACAAGCAAACAGAGCTCGATGTTAGCAAAGTCCGTAGAAGCGCCAATGAAAAGAGCTCAAGTCAAATAAAGCCCGCAACGCATTAAAATCCAAAGGACGCAAAGTGCAAATACGTCAGAAGACTTTTCAGAACGGCTACAATTTTGTGTCCAACGGAAAAATCTGCTAAGCAGCTTTATATATCAGGCGCAAATGCACAAAATCAAGATGCGCGAAAACAGAGAGAGAAAAAGTGTTGTGCAAACACAAAACAGAAAAATAAAAGAAATCACAACCATGGGAAGATAACAGACAACCAGCTCAGATAGGATCACTTCCCAGTGTGTGAGATTTTATATTTGAGAGATTAAGTATACACTGTAATCTCACACACGATTCACTCATATACGAGAGTTAAGAAAAATATAAAAATGAGTGAATCAATTTGAAAAACTCTCAATTGTAGTCTTTGGATAGAGACATTAAATAAGTCTAGTTGTCTTTCACACTGAGACGTTAAAGAAGTGTGTGTAGCCTTTCTCACCGAGGCGTTAAAGAAATGTTGTTAGACACACAACTTGCAGGCTTAGTGTGCAGTGGTGTTGCTAGGAGTTCTTGCAGCTTCGAGTCGTAGGAGTGGGTTGTAGCGAAGGGTCACTGCAATCAAAGACTTCTAGTGGAATCATTCCCGATTGTGGAAGAAGGGGAGACCTAGGAGAGTTTGCTCCTAACTTCCATAAACAAACCTCAGTGTATTTCCTTTACTGCTTTCCGCATTCATACATACGCATTGGATGTTTGTTTACTACGCATAAAACTGATTAAAGAGCTTTCGAATATAAGAGTTCAGGTCGAGTTATGAAACGAACCAGACTCTAGAAATTTTTTTTAAAAAAACATGTGCGGAAAACATAAACTTAAAGTATGGCTCGCTCCTTTCTAAAACATTGATAAATCATTTTCTCAAAAATACTTATAAACATAAATAAAGAAATATTTAAAACGTTAAAACATCCAACATAATAAAATCACTGAGTAACATACTGAATGTAAACATGTTTAAAACCCAATCTAGAACTGTATCATGGCTGAACTGAAACATAAAAGGCGGTCACGGGGGTACAGCTGCAGCGGGCATTAAATAAAGAAATATTAAAACGTTAAAACATCCAACATAATAAAATCACTGAGTAACATACTGAATGTAAACATGTTTAAAACCCAATCTAGAACTGTATCATGGCTGAACTGAAACATAAAGGCGGTCACGGGGTACAGCTGCAGCGGGCACTCAGAGGTCCTCACCGCCAGGCGGAATAAACTCCTCAGTAGGGTCACCACCTGCACCATTTAAACCTAGTGAGCCTAGAGGCTCAGCATGCTATATCGTAATACATAACAAAGTACATACTAATAAAATCGCATGCAAGCACATACTTGTAATTAAAATAACGTTAAAGCATGAATGCGTGCATGATCTTAAAAAATTTCATATCGTACATTTCATATCATAACATATCATATAACATATAAGACATGTCATAACGTAACCTGTAAAACGTATGAGTCGTATCAGTGATTGTGAGCGGGCGTATGACTGATCAGTCGTAATAACTAACGTACGTGGGCGTGTGGTTCACCCCGATATCACACGATGATCCCTATATGTCACACCTCCTATAAACTGCCACTTCACCCTGATATCACACGAGGATCCATAGGCCCTATAATCATACCTAAAAACAGGGGATCCCCGGGCCCGGCAACCCGGCTAACTCCCATCATAAACTTTGCCACATCACTTCAATTCCTCGGGTTTTAACTTAAAAAGAGACATGCCTGATCGTTTCACAAAATCTCATGATGCGTGAATTTCTTAAAATCATGCAATTTAAAAGCTTAGTCCGTTAATGTATATTTAATCATTTTTTTTAAAACATTTACTACATAAAATACTAAAAATATAATTAAATATACATTTACGGGCTTCTATATTTTTCCTACTTCGGTCAAGGGTTGGTTCAGGAGTCTGGCCCACTACTTCTAGACTAAACATCACTCTTAACTCAGACGATGAAACGAATGTTCACCCCTTTTTACAATTTTTGCCTATTTTCCTTAGATTTTGACTTTATAAATCAAGGCTAAATTGACTAATTAAAATCAATTTTGACTCCTTAAAATGAATTTTAGCTTATTAAACTCGATTTGACTTTTAAATCAATTTTGACTCCAAGAGTCGATTTTGACCAAAAGACCGATTTTGACCAATTTAAAATCCAAAAATCAATTTTGACTTAATTAAAAATCAGAAGACTCCAATTTTGACTAAAGACTTAAAAATAAACATAACTTTAATTATTTTAAAAGTTTGACTCAATTCTTAACATCTGGCTATTTTCTTTAAAATTGGACATTTGACTTAAACTTAAAAATAACAGGTCCATAATTAAAATAACTCGGACCAACTTTAAAACATTTTGACTCAACACTCCACTAGCCGACCCGGTCCAATTGAACCAACCGATCCAATTGAATCGTCCGGCCCAAAACATAAAATTAAACCTTTTAAAATTTCTAATTTACTCTATCATTTTGCTAAAACTCAAACATTTAAAATTTGACTAAATAAAATCCCAATGACCAAAATTTAACTTTAAAATTTGATAAAAGTATTAGACTCATAAATAAAAGGATTTTGACTTTAAAATTTTCACTTTAAAATATATCGACCCAATACGCTAAAATTGCCAAAAGTCCCATAAATCAAATAAATTCTAAAAATACTGGAAAACATCTTCAAATATGCTTAAAACATCAAATAAAATCATCCACGCACTTTAGAAGCCCCTAAGACTCGAAATCTTAATTTTCACAAAAATGACCCGACGAGGCTCATTTCGAGCGACAATACGGTAAAAATCATTAAAAATCCAGTTCTTAACCAAATGACTCCTCGTTTTGACCAAAATTACCCTAACTCAATATAATAGTCACTGGAACAAACTAAACTCGGAAACGATTCATTACATGACCAAACCGACGCCCTCAAGCCCACTGCCCGTGCGCAGACTGCAACCAGGACATGTTCTAGCCATAAAATTCATAACTAATTCGTTCCTCGACCAAATTGCCTCCCGTTTGGACCTACGTGACCCTAACGCAATGGGATATCTCCTTCAATCAACCTCGGCCACATAGACCTCATTTAGGGATGTACCCGACCCCAAAAACTCTACTATCGCGCACAGACGACAAGTCAGGACACGTGCTGATCTTAAAATTCATAACTAATTCATTCCTTAACCAAATTGCTTCCTGTTTGAACCTACGTGATCCTAACTCAATGGAATAACAACCTGGACCACCATTGGATCAAAATCTAGCCCCATATACCGACTTTGACCGAAGCATCACAAGAAACGAATCAAAGACGTTTTGAAAATCATGATTCATGCATGGATCTCAAACATGATGCATAGATCTGAATAAATCACATGCAATTCATGCATTAAACTTTAAAAACAGTTTACTATGGCTTAAATATTGAGAAAAAGAATAGATATTACATGCCTGACTTGGAGAGAATAGAGATCTGCGAGTTGCTGACGTTGAAGACGCGAGATCGGAGAACGACCGCATTTGGATCACCAAAAACTGAAATTTTCGAAGGCCTTGGGGGGAGTGGGACGAAAATCTGAGGGAAGGAGGGAGTGGAGGCTATGGCTAGGGTAGAAGTTGATTAAAGTTGGGATTGAAAAGAATGAATGTGCCAAAAGTGCCCCCTAAGACTTAATTAAGGAATTAAAAAGGATTTTTACATGCTTACCCCTCACTTAAGTCTCCAAATTGATTAAAACTCTAAGCCAAGCTTTTAAAACTCCTAATTTTCAAAATAAAGGCCCTCTCAAATTTTAAAACACCTTAAAATCCAATAAAACAGCCCGTATAGGCGAAAAACGGGTCCCTCCAAAATAATTATAAAAACTCCAATTTCAGAAATTGTTGCTTAAAATAAAATTATTTCATTCTTAAAAATCTCATAACTTAAAATCTCAAATTATTGACCCTAATCTCGTCCACGCGTCCGTAGCTCAAGCACGCTGAAAAATAACACATACATACCATGCATCATAAATTCATAAATAAATCATATAAAATGGCATGTAATCAACTAAAAATATTTTCTCCCTAGTCATGAACTCATTTCCACGTAATCAGGATTTCGGGGCATTACAAGTTATTTCCACATGATTTAACTTCTTTACTCAATCTGTATCTCGATGGACTTTAATTCAAGAACAGTAAAATATTGCAGCTTAAGAACTTATAGAACCAGATCGCATGCTCTTTCAGTGAGCTGGTTAGAATTACTAGCTGGAACCATTATCATGCACTGCGCTGGTTTAGGGTTCCATATGTATGCGATCCGGTTTCCTGTTACGTACTGGTTTTTGAATATTTAATTTTTTAATGCACGTAACAGAAGGGGTTGGTGCTTCGGCTGTGTGAGAGCCTACGTGAGTTGTGGCAGAGCTCACTAAGAACCCCCTATTTTGGGACCAATACATTAAATGATCTCAGAAACCTATGTACGATGAAAGGACAACAAGGACACAATGTCAGAAGCTTTACAGAAGCTTTTCAACGACTAGGAGATTGTGTCCAACGGTAACTCAGACCAGAGACCTTATATATACAAGCTGAACTGATGAAGAAAATTACGGCGATGGTGTGCGAAAGGGTAGAGAAAACAGAGAGAGTCGTCGCCGTGGGAAGATAGTAGGGGCGAAGCAGTTGATGATTAGATCAGAGGAACGTCATCGTCAAAGTCGATAGCCGAGACTATCAGCTTTGAAGAAGCACTTCCCAGTGCGTGAGGAAACATTCGAGAGTTTATTCACTGTAATATTTCTCACACAGAGATTCACTCACAAATATGAGAGCCGAGAGCTGATTATAAGGGGCCCGTGCCTACTCATGTATTTATGACCTATATAGGGGGTTAGCCCATTAATAGAAAAACCTTTTCGCAAAATAAAAGAACAAGAGATTTTCGTGGACTTTGTTTTCGAGGATCTAGAAGGACTCCATTCATTGTCCAACCTTGAAGGACTATCACCACATTAAACCGGAATAGTCAGAACCGATGCTGAAATTCCAAAAGATAAATCTGTTGACAAAGATCTATGAATGAGATTTATGTTTACCATATGAGTGCCAAGTTTGAGTGTCAAATAAAATTTTAAAATTCTGCCTTAGGTACGAGGGAACCACAATCGACACTTGTATCTACTTCAGAAGAGTATTTGAGCTGAACGCTTGAATGTGGATTTCCAAGAAAAGTATGCATCGTTACATGCTCTTTGTCCTCTAAGCTCAAGAAAGGAAACTTCAGTTATATCAAATTCTGACATTATGTACTTTGTCATAAATAATATATCTTCAATCAATAGCTTTACTGCTATGAAATCTTACAAGAGACAATCCTGAAAAGGTTTTATAATGCCGATTTTCTGTCTCGATGAACTGATGTTATTCTGCTGCAACAAATGTTAACTGATAAGTTGTTCTGTATTGATCTAATCTCTATACATTATATGATCTAACTTGAGGTTGATCTGATCTGAGTTGTCCCGTACTGATCAGATATGAGCTATCCGTGTTGTCTTGTTTTGATCTAATCGGACTTTAACTAATATGTGATATTCTGAAATCTTTAAGCGCATTTGATATTGACCTACGCTATCTTTGTATGATCTAATCTAATCGAGATTAACTAATAATGTTGTATTTAATTGATATGATATTTCAAACTTCATCTTGCTCGACCGAAACCTGTTAAAACCAGTAAATTGGTTAGTAATCACCAAAATGTTTTTCCACTCATGCACGATTGATAGTTTTTTTAATTGTCGATTACTTTGTTCAGGGGTATTTTTTAACTCTCCTCAACGTTTCAAATGATAAAGATGATATATATATATATATATATACTAATTTGATATGGTGGACACCATATGTAGCACCATGTGGGCACCAGGCTGATGTGGCAGCACCAGGAAGTGCCACATCAGCCTGATGCCCACATGGTGCCCATGTTAGGTGCCCACCATATCAAATTTGTATATATATATATAAACCAGACAAAAGAAGTTGAAAGATTTGAAGTACTCAATACAGCACTACTACTATTACTACTTTGAAAAGGCGGCCATGTTGATTGCGTCCCCTAACATATTGCATTCTCTTCTCTTTGCTCTTCCCTCCAAACCTTGAACTGAAACGTTTCAGCATGGATATAGACCACTTCTCTTGCACACCATTTGGATCTCGAATACACCATGTTCGCTTTCCATTTGTCAATCATTTTCATCATCGCTAAGCAAATAAATATACTCATTCTGTTTAGGTTCCCCGGGCATAGAATAGTTCTCCAGCTTGCCAATCTGGCCAATAACATGTTGTGTTTTGCTTCCTATGTTGAATTTTTTATCTGTGTGATCAGAGTTTGCCTTATCATTGGCATTTTCATCATCACTGAGTAACTCAATTACCTCATGCGATGTAGATTTTTGGCCTTCTCTTGCTGCTTTCTTGGAGTGTATTCTTTCGGTGCAAACACCAGGCACTGAATACTTGTAGCTCTCGTTGTTCGAGCCAAGAATACACCATCCTTTTTCACCTTCCGGGATGTGAATTTTCCGATTCTGAGGAGTTAGAGTATTAGCCTCATGCTCACTTGCATTTTCGTCATCATCACTGGGCAACTCAATCACGTGTGTAGATTCTGGGACTTCGCTTGCTGCTTTCCTGGAGTTCGTCTCTTCTGTGCAAATGCCGGACACTGAATTTTTGTCATTCTTATCATTCAGTCCAAGTATACAACATGTTTCTTCACCTTCTGAGATGTCTAATTTCTGATTTACGGGAACACTGGCATTTTCGCAATCGTTAAACTCAACCTCAAATGTTGAAGCATCTTCACTTTCCTTTCCCGTCTGCTCATACCATGTCTCTTCAGGGTACATCTGTGAATCTATGCCAGAATGACATGACTCGAATCTTTGCCCTCTCTCTTCAGAAGCTGGCCTGAAAGGCTTAAGTTCATGGTCTGGTATGCAAATGCCTTGAGACTCTCCTGAGCCTGACCTTTTATGAAGCGGTTGCTTTGATTCTGGAAATTTTCCATGGCCACGATGACCCTTCTCTGCATAAAAAACAAGCAAAATTATAATCCAAGGTATCGAGAATTGTGATCATGATCGTCTTGTCTAAGACCGTTATGGTTCAGGTAGCATGTACCTCAATCACACAAACTACCTGGTGTCACATTTTCTTCCCATCTCTTTATAGAAGCAGATTGGATTATTGATTTGCCATCATTTTTCACATCATCTATGCTATTTTCCAAATTGTGTGAGACCTCAGTTATTTCTGGACTCACAATAGGAAAAGTTGCAAGTAAACGAGCCTGCTCTGATGGAGTCTGCAGCCTCTTTCTCTTCTCCAAGTATCCGAAAAGCGTAAAGCTAAACAAGTTAGGGCCACAAACCATATAGGCCATCTCAGAAACTTTAAATTAAGGCCTAACTCTTTCGAATGTAACTTGAAAGTCTTTTATTTCTTTATGCATTTTGGGAAATAAAGTTCTTGTTTATAACTTACAAACATCGCAGCATAAATGGCAGAGGATACATAGATGCATAACAATAATTCATGACCATAGAATGAGCTAGTTCAATGTATAAATTTACACCAGGAAAGGATATTCCCGTCTCCATCCTTTCTCATTGGCTTGGTCGATGAGTTTTTGCAGCAAGGCCAGCTCTTCATTGATCCACTGCGTTATTTTAGGTAAGTTAGACTTCCACTAAGTAATGAGACGTAGTCTCAAAACTTGTTGATTAAATACTGATGGTTCTAATTAGTAAATCTCAAAATAGTGGCAACATTGTTTAACTAAGCAAATTTTTTGGGATCTCCAATTTAACACCAAGCACTTGCAATAGTTCCGAAAATTTTAGCTGATTGTGCTCCAACTCAAACTTGTACAAGAGTCTAAATGCCATGTTGCGACCATTGTGGCTAGAAGAGAACAAGAGTAATTACTGTTTCCAACAATCGACTTGACAAGAATTGCTTCAGCTTACAATTAATTGACATTTAACATATGATCTTGACTTTGCTGCCATTCATATGATTGAGTAATTTTCACTCCATCAAATTTGCTTAACACCTCAAATGTCATATTTTTAATGTTGTTCCATACAAACATCTATGTAAGACAATGTGGACAATTGTTGCTCCACAAACTATAAGTAATTTCAAATGACCATATTAAATTTCCCGCATCCAATTATCCTAATTACATCTCAAAGCATGCTAAACCTTACTGCTCAAATCTTATGTACTCGAAAAAGTTGGAAAAACTAGGTTGGCTGTAATAGAACAAAATTTGGTATTCTGTAGCTGGCAACCAACAATGAAACGAAGCATCACCGAATGCGCAATGTAATGACAGAAACAAAAAACATACATGTTTTGTTAAATCCTCATGAAGATCTCTGGCCTTCTGCTGAAGCTCCCCCTATTTGAAAAAATGCAAACAAGATTGGCCTTTTGAGGTATGGTGTCAACATTGAGTAGATTAAGTTTTCTAATGTAAGCAAACATATAATACATTTTGATTCACATTCGTTATAATCAACATGTGTTTTTCATATATTAACTCAATATAATTTATAAAAAAAAAATCACAAGAGAATCAAATATCTATCTACATACATTTACTGGGATTTAAAAGAATGCTGATGTAGGAATGGACAATACTTTTGGTAATCTTATTCCAATATAACACCATCGAATGTGCTGTCGTCTTTCATGACCTCGAGCTTTTGGGGTAAGTGTCTCAACGTAGTACCGGTTACAAAAGTTTAAACGTTCAAGAACGTAGAAGCACAGAGCAATATTTTATTAAGTTGGTCTTTAGTGATTTTGCTGTCTACTACTCTACCGTCAGACCAATTTATGCATGTTCCTCTAGATATTTAAATTACAACATCTAATTCTGCAATATGTAGATTATGGTGCATTGATGTAGAAAACAATTGATTATTCCAACCCCAATGACTTCGAGCTTTAGGGACTATTAGTTTTAACTGAAATATTATCACAATCAAAATTATTTGAACTGAAATCGAATAGACTAAAAAGCTTTTTTGTCACTAAATTCGAAGGCAGATCTTTTCATGGCATAAAAGTTATTGAATTCTAAACTAGTACAATAACGAGAAGGGAGAGAACGCGACACGAATGTTTACGTGATCTGAACAAGATCGTTGCATCCACAACATGATTGCCGAGAGATAAAACTCTTAAGTTAAGATGGATAATCACCCATTTACATTGGTTAAGAGTATTTTGAAATAGATACTGTAGGGAATATTTCCTATGACTACACTATGGCATCGTATCAAATATATATCATACTCTTCATTTGTGATAATTTTGTATCAAATTTGAGAATATGCTTTATGACTTTCAATACAATTGCTTACCACTGTAGGCTTCATGAGCAGACCAGCAAGCATTTTTTGTCTCAGATCGGCACACTCTTCCTGTGAAGAT
>KQ991570.1:29173-55273 GCA_001598015.1 Dorcoceras hygrometricum | reverse complement strand
ATATATATATATATATGTAACACCATGCAAGTATTACTTAATTTTCACACATATCTCTCATTTCTAAATTTTCATACTTTGATTCATTCGATGATCTTCCATGCCATAATGTTAAGGATGATATGTATATATGTCTATATATATATATATGTGTGTGTGTGTGTGTGTGTGCGTGTGTGTGCATTAAGTAATACTTGCATGGTGATGCTGAGCTATGGATTTTTCACATACTTCCCCTTTGAAACAGATGGAGAAACCATGCAAGTATTACTTAATTTTCACACATATCTCTCATTTCTAAATTTTCATACTTTGATTCATTCGATGATCTTCCATGCCATAATGTTAAGGATGATATGTATATATGTCTATATATATATATATGTGTGTGTGTGTGTGTGTGTGCGTGTGTGTGCATTAAGTAATACTTGCATGGTGATGCTGAGCTATGGATTTTTCACATACTTCCCCTTTGAAACAGATGGAGAAGAGAACACATCGGCTAAATTTTAGACGAGATTTGAAAACCAAAAAAGATTACTTTTAATGAGATTACTTGTTCGCTAACATATTCGGGCTACATTTTCCACCACAAATTCAATTGCTTTAGATACATGTACAACAATAGATCATGACGTTAATTAGATTACATAAATTTGTACGAGAGAAATTCTCCTCCCATCTCCAAATGGTTTCATATTTTTCCCACAATCACCTCGAACTCGAAACTCAATCCCATGAAACAAACCGTTCACCCAACTCTTTAATCGATTACAGGTTTAATTATTTCCATCAATTGTGATGTTGATGCTGTTGTCTGCAGATTAATCAGCTTATAATAAGCTCCATCTCTGTTCTCCATGAGCACAGAATGAGTCCCTTGTTCGATAATCTTCCCCTCTTGTAACACAGATATTTGATCAGCATTTTTTATGGTTGATAACCTGTGAGCTACAATAACAGTAGTCCGGTTCCTCATCAACCGATCCAATGCCTGTTGAACTATTCGTTCTGACTCTATATCGAGAGCACTAGTGGCTTCATCCAGCAGCAAGATAGAAGGGTTTTTTAAGATAGCTCTTGCAATGGCCACCCTTTGCTTCTGTCCACCAGAGAGTTGAACACCTCGTTCCCCGACTTTGGTCGAGTACCCCTCAGGAAGTGCAGAAATGAAAGTATGAGCATTTGCTTGTTTAGCTGCTTCGATTATCTCGCCTTCCGTGGCTCCCTCTTTGCCATAGAGGATGTTTTCATATATGGATGTTGCGAAGAGGGCCGGCTCTTGTTGCACGAGGCCAATATGTTTCCTTAACGACTTGAGTTTTAGACGCTTAATGTCCTTCCCTGTGCAAGTTAATTGAACATGATCAAAATTTTCATTAACACTAGCTGTTGGCAAATTTTTAGGATACATGCTTTAAGTTAAGTCGCAAGAAGTTAGTAAATTAATCTCTTTCTGAAAAAAATATTCGAGTGATAGGAATTGAAGTTACCATCTATTGTGATCTTCCCAGACGTGGGATCGTAGAATCTCAGGACGAGAGCGATGACAGAACTTTTACCCGAACCACTTTGGCCTACCAGTGCCATGCTTCTTCCAGCATGAACCTTTAGATTGAAGTCCTTAAAAATGAGAACATTAGGCCGTGAGGGGTAGCTAAACTCGACGTCTTTGAGCTCAATCGTACCATCTACTCTGGAAACATCATCGCCAACGTCATTAGCAATCTCTGTCCTCCGATCAAGTACCTCAAAAACAGATGCAAGCATCTGGTTTCCTTTCAAGAGATCTGGTGCCATAGCGAGCGTCTCTCCCATAGCTAAGGCCGTCACAATCAGTACCATAAACGCCTTCATGACAGATTTGAAGCTAGAAAGCTCCTTCTCCATGAGTGTGGATCCATACCTAAAAGAAATTAGGAGTTAAGAGGTATTTCATTTGATCTTAATGTGTTGATATGGGATTTTACAGTATGCTTGGTGAGAACTAGTTTAGAATTGTGTGTAATATACAAATTAAGTATTTCGTCAATGCAGTTAAAGTCAAGAACTGTGAAAATTATTTGTTTGATGTTTTGTTTGAAGATTTTTCAATGTAATCACTATTATTTCGGAAGACAACCTCGAATGATGCAAGTTTGACTATCATACCATAGAGCGAGACCATATGACGAGAAGATAAAAAACTGTGAAACACCATAAAATATGCCTGCAGCCTGACCACGTCTGAACGAATGCCGAGATGGTTCAAGGAGTTCTTTTGCATAAAGATCAAGAACCTTTTCCTCTGAGCAGAATGCCGCAACGGTTCGTATATTACTTACAGCCTCACCAGCTAGCATATTAGCTTTGAGATAGGCTTTGCCCAAGTCAACACCATAGCCTTTCATGAAAAGTTTCTGAACACATTATACAAAACAACTCAAAAAAAGAAAAAAGGATATAGTTTCCTACTGAATTGGCACATATAAATTGAGAGTATGTACCTCACTGATATGACCGCTTATGATTAGAGGATATGTTGCTATAACAACGAGGGTGAGTCGCCAGTTCAGGATGAAGGCGATAATGAATGACGTGAGGACCAAGCCTATGTTCTGCAGGAGGATTGTTGAGCGATCGACTACTACAGTTCGTAGTAAAGTTGCTTCAGTTTCTAGTTGTGACGAAAGCATAGAGCTCGTATTGTTTACATCGTCGAACCACCCTATCTCATTTCTCAACATGGCTGCGAAGGAGTGAGGCAGATAAAAAATAGATGTACATTGTAGTATAAAAGTTTTAAGAAGAAAGGAAAAAGAAGGGGATTGGGGAGGTGGGAGTAAAACTTGCATTAGAACATAAAAATACCTTTAAACATCATCGTTCTAATACGAAGCGTTAGCCGTTCTCCCATGATCCCAAAACAGAGATGCGTAATAGCATGAACAATAAGGGTTATTACAGCACCTCCACAGAAGAGCAAAGAAATTTTCTTGACTTCACGACGTGTTGTGTCCCAATCCATGTAATACGAAACGAGAGATTGAGTGACTCCGAGAGCAAACAAAGGCATTTGTGCCCCAGCAATGAATGCACCGATGGTTCCGAAAATGCCATAAAACCAGTCAGGGCGTACCATAGAGAACAACCTGTTTGAAGACACTCGTGGTGGTTTGACATTCTCAGGACCATCACCACCGAATCTGCTAAATGACTTCTCGGAACGAAAACTTGCACCGTGACTTCTTGTTGTTGTCCGTGATAATTCCCTCGAGAACCTAATGCTTCCTTCACGTGAGTACCTAATGCTGCATGCATTTATGGCGAGCATTTTGTAAGAACCAATAAATACTTAAAGAGATGATAAAATGTGCATTGTTTAAAAACCAAGTTAAACTCAAACCTTAAAGGTCGTCCCATTGAGGGACCGTTCGATGGCATACGATGTAGGGCAGCAGTTTCTTGAAGCTGGACGAGTGAGGTATATGCACTATTTGGCCTCGAGATGAGCTCTTCATGGCTTCCAGTTTCCACAATGACACCGTTTTGCACAACTGCTATAACATCTGCATTTCTGACAGTTGATAGTCGATGAGCCACGACAACCGTCGTTCTTCCAACCATCAAACGGTCGAGAGCCTCCTGCACACTTTTCTCTGATTCTGCGTCAAGGGCACTTGTAGCTTCATCCAACAGCAAGATTGAAGGATTCTTCACTATTGCGCGTGATATTGCGATCCTTTGTTTTTGTCCACCCGAGAGTTGGATTCCTCGTTCACCCACCTGAGTAAACATGTTCAAATATCTTTTCAAGATGAAAGTTTGTAGACCTTTTTATATGAAACATTATTGTCAATTCAAAATGAATGCACCTGACTTGTCAAATAAAAAATTTGCACCTGAGTTTCGAATCTATCAGGAAGGTTGTTGATGAAGTTAATGGCTTCTGAAAGTTTAGTTGCTAGAGTAATTTCTTCATGAGAGGCGTCGTTTTTCCCGTATAGTATGTTGTCCCTTATCGTGGTGGCGAAAAGGGCGGGTTCCTGGTTTACCAAACCGATCTGCTGCCTCAACCATTTCAAATCAAGCTCTCGAATATCATTACCATCTAGCATTATATTTCCAGAGAGGGGCTCATAGAAGCGTTCTATGAGAGAGATAACCGTGCTTTTTCCAGATCCGCTTCCTCCAACGAGTGCCACGATTTTACCAGAGGGAAAATCCAAACAAAGGTTGTTGAAAATCATCACATCAGGGCGCGACGGATAGCTAAATGAAACGTTCTTGAATTGGATGTGTCCTTCTACCTTACTCAATTTCTTTCCACTACCAGAGCTTGCTTTGCTCACTGTGTTCCGCTCGATCATCTCAAAAATGGGATATGCAGCCGTCTTTGCTCGAATGAATGCAGTAATATCCGGTGCCGCTTGCCCAAGTGAGCTGAAGGTGAAAATAGAAGCATTCATTTTTCGTCCCAACAATGTCCAGATTATAAAAATTCTATAAGTACCATAGAGCTTTTTTGGTGCACATTTGAAACAAACTTCAGAAGTTGGAGAGTAGAAAAGCGTACATGCCAGCAATGACAACATTGACCATGGTGGTGAAAGACTCTCCACCACTTGCAATATTTTTATGCACGACGATGCTCGTGAACCAGACGAGCAACGACCACGATAGGTAAAGAACACAATTCAGGGTTCCGAGGCCAACACCTTTGGCTAGCCCGGCCTTCCTTCCATATTTGTAGGTGTTCAATAAAGACGCTGTGTATGATTTAACCGCTTTCTCTTCGCCTGCGAACGCTTGAACGGTTCTAACGTTGGCAATCACCTGGAAAGTCGCACCAAAAATGTAAAAAACATCATCATCATCAACTAATATTAATAGCAATAGGCAGAGGAGGTGATCTAAACTACTATAGCTTAGAAACAAAATAATTCAAAACTTTCTACAGCTTTCTACATAACATTTCTACAACTGTAAGTCTTTCCCCTCCCTTGACATCATTCGATCATCGACCTCAACATCTGCTAGAAGTAGCAAATGACCGAATATAAGCAGGGAATTCAACCCCGAAGATGTGGCTGAGATCATTATGACCAGACAATCGCAACGCGAAATATTGTAAATCGAGAATAAAAAATTTCATTTGTGACAAGACGTACCTCTTCGGCGATTTCACCAGCTTTGATATAAGATTTTCTGACTCTAGCGATGAGGCCAGTGGCTACATAAGCGTATATTCCACCGGCAAGTGCTATCATTGGTACTATCGAAAGCGTAACCAGACTTATTTGCCAGACTCTGATGAAACCAATAGCAAATCCTGCTAAGAAACGGCTTATGTAATGCAAAAAGTTTCCCACCTGAATACCAAATAAAGTTTGAAAAGAACCAACATTAAACAACAGTATTATATTCTTTGATTATGCTTTCATTAAAACTAGTCAAACTTATTTAGTCATGGAAAATTATATATGCACCTAGCTGGAAACTCATATATCTTAGTTAGGATCACAATGTCATGAGATATTGGAATTTGTGGTTTCCATGTCGAAATTTGTCTTTCTCTATAAGAACGAAAACATGTTTTATATTTTTGTTACGTCCAAACCATGCACATATATAAACAATGCTGGCAATGGAAGGGGGGTTTAACTCAGTAATGTACTCATTTTTTGGCAAAATTTTCCGTCTAGCAATGATATGAGGGCGCGTAGCCAGTTCTATGTTACCTCTTCCAATCACATGGTGCCACGTGGTAGTCGGGGGAAGGAGGTGTGGAAGTGAGTTGTGCAGGATATCATATCTAGGGGTGTTAATTCGGGTGGGTCGGGTGGGTTCGGGTCGGGTTGGGGTAAAAAGCAAAAAAAAAATTCCAACCCGAACCCGAATCAACCTGAAATGTATCAACCCGAACCTGATTTTTTTCGGGTCGGGTTATCGGGTTGAGTTATATTTTGTGTTAATTTGGGTGGATCGGGTTGGTTCGGGTCGGGTTGGATAAAAATTTTTAAATAAAATTCTGACCCGAACCCGAACCAACCCGAAATGCCTCAACCCGAACCTGAACTTCGAGCGAGCGGACGTGCTAAGATAAACAAGCCCTTTCTTTTATATACATAGATATATAGTATATTTATAAGTGCGGGGTTAGATTGAGCTGAAGCCCAGTCCAGCCCACCTCTAGAAACGCCCTGTTGGTGATATCAATGGATAAATTGCAAAAGACAACTATAGAGGACGAGAAAAGTAACTTTTCCTTGGCAAAATTAAATTATCGAATAGCTTCAAAATTAGTATTTCAAAAAGTTTCATTGCCCTTTCTGTCATACTCTTAACAATCAATCCATGGAAGCACATAATATTTTTTTTAATATAAATTAATGAAAATGACAATACTACTCCAATAGAAACAAGGGGCATCGTTACACTTTATCGGTTAACCTATATCGCTATCATATAATTGATATTAGACAAAAATAAACAAACGCTGTTAATTGTTTATTTAATGAAAGAGTGAAATATCAATCTCCCAACCATAAAACCTCACCCAGAATTTATTACGTGACCCAACATTAAATAGGAGAGGAAGCAAGCTGTTACAGCAAGCACAAAATATAATAAAAGCTTCGCAGGGTCAACCAACTTAATTGAAAGCGGTTATTATGTCAATTCACAATAATTCTCTACATATTGCTCGCTTTAAACTATGTTCTTATTTTTAAACTATGTTATTATTATATTATTGTTGTTATTATTTATACATATTGATTAGTTACAAACTCTTACAAAATTACGTATTCAAATATCTTATCTCCTGATATAGAATTTAGTTCCGGAAGATTCATCGTACGCTTTTCATGAATTAAAAACTTAAACAAAAGGTGTCCCTATTACAAAATTAAACTACATTGCAACACGAGATCAACCCAAAATCATCGGATATGAAGTAACCTATCTTTATGATCAATTATATATATAAAAAAATTTACCTTTTCAGAGATGGCATCTTGGACAACAATGATATCACTTGTAATGGCCGAAATAACTTCTCCAGTAGAGGCCTCGGTATCGAAAACACTAATATCTTGATTCAGCATCGATCTTAAATATGCTTTTCTCATTTTCGCTGCTTGTCTTTCTCCGGAATGCATCCAAAAAGCAACCTCTGCAAAAATATATACATAATTTTGTAAATAATAATTTATTCAATTCTTGTCAAACGTAGGTCTGGAGGCGATAATATTTCTAAACGACAAGAAGACGTGCATTATATTTTTTCTAATAGTTTAAAATCGAGGTTTTAATATTTCCATTTGCAATTAACTGTCTCACCTGTCCATGAGGAAAACATTACGACAATGCTGAGATATAGGAAATCCAAAGAATACTGCGGAAAAAAGAAATATCTTTAGAACTAAGGACAAGTCTTTTATGCAGTTTAACAAGAAAATGATATATAATAGATGAGCAAAATTATATGTATTTCTAACAATTATTTACACATAATAGAAATAATTTAAATGCGATATAGTAATGACATTTTCCTTTGAAGCATTATGAGAACCAGCAAAACATATTGTTATCTAACAGAAAAAATGGCCAAAGTATGACAAAAATCACAATGTCCGAGCAAATTAAACTAAACCAAAATATTAAGAGTCAAAACATTAAAAGGGTGCAAAATTCTTTAAACAAAGTCTAATGTGTTTTGAAATCTATATCGTTAAATCACAACCAGGACACATCTGGATGTGATTTAAACTCACGATGTTAAAAAAAAAAAAAAAAACTATTGACTTTACCAATGCACATGATTTCATAATTATAATTTCAAACCGATTAATAGATTTTTCTAATCCACTCCACCCCACTTGTTTAAAACCAGTGAGTTCAACGTATCAGTATCACACTAACATTAAATCTAAATACCCATGTTTTGTCACCTCGTGACTGTTGACGTTAATTTTTGAGATGTGAATAATGATGTTCTCAGTTCCTCATTTTTGCGGCCCCCGGCGGCGACTTACATACCTTAGCAACATGATGAGAAGCTTCTTTGGGAAAAAGATAAGCCATCCCAATCACATTAATCATCTTCCCGAAGAAGATGAAGAACACGGGCACTGAAGCACCATGCACGCATGCACCGACGGATCCGACAAACATCAGCAAGTAATCATAGCTATCTGCGAATGCGAACAACTTCGAGATGGGGACTTTCTTCGGGGACGATTTCTTCGACCCTTCTTTCTCGTTTTTCTCATCTGTGGAAGAGTCGGATTCGGCAGATTGATGGCTCATTCTTCTTCTTGTTTTTGACAAGGACAGTAGATGCTTGATTAGTTGTTGGGGTTTAAGTGGAATGGATCGGTCATGGAGGAAGAAGAAGCGAAGATGGAAAGGGGTTGAGAATTGATTTGAGTGAAAAAATTTGGTGGATTTTTATAAGCAGATTTTGTGAATAAGCAAAAACTGGTGTGGCGGTGTTCTATTTATTGAACATATTTTTACATTAATGGAGGGTTTATATTTTTTACTTGCTTTCACAAATTTGTTATGGACAGTTGGGAGTCATCGTATTTATGATGATTCAACTACTTCCATCATTATAGCGGAGAAAAAAAATTTATTTGTGAGAAAAATCTCATAACAACAAGAGGACGTTGTTGAACGTTATAAAAATTGACTTTACCGATCAAAAACTAATATTTTATTACAAAAATTTAATATGAAACATGGGATTGCTCGATTTATATTTCATACTAAAAATATTATAAAGTGGATTTGGCTGAACCGTCTCATGATACCTGTTATTTTTTTATTCACATATTTAGATATGAATAGGAATAAGTTTCTTGTTGTCTCAATGTGACGCCTATGTGGAAAGTAGAAGTTTTTTTCTTTAACATATGCATTCTTATTGTTCCAAGTGATTAAGACATGCACATAAATTTTAAAATCATGAAAATTTTCTAAGATATTAGCTTAATAGAATTTAAGCATGATCATTTGATTCTAAGACTCCAGATAGGAAATGAAAATAGTAAAACTAAGATAAACAAACTAGCATAAAAAACCTACATCAATTTCACGTCCAATATCTACATAGCATGCAACTAATTATTAACACAGTACCAACCATAATCGTTCACTTTTCATCACTTATAGAGTTCATATAATGTGATAAGCAATCCATCACAATTTCCGACGAGCATCATGAGAGGTTTCCAATACCACACATTCAGAAAAAGAAAAAGCAATATGTGTGAAGAAGTAATTGCAATAGACATAGCCATAACAGTCCTGAACATATAATCAAAGTGTTGAGGCAATAATTGGCCCTGCTAGGTAGAGCGATCGAAACGTGACGCTTGTGTTGCTATACGGTTTAAAAGATTGGAGTTGCACCGTTACCACCAGCTATACCTTTTGGCCTAGTGGTAAGCGCTTGATCCTAACAATTGGTATCAGAGCCAAGGTCACGAGTTCGATTCCCATTGATTGCAAGGAGTGCAATTATTTGGAGGGGAGCAATAATTGCCCCTGCTAGGTAGAGCGATCGAAACGTGATGCTTGTGTTGCTATACGGTTTAAAAGATCGGAGTTGCACCGTTACCACCAGCTATAGCTTTTGGTAAAGCGTCAAGCGCTCGGTCCTACATAAAGCACATGAAATAGACTGTAAACTAAACAAGCCCTTTTGATATGGCTCCCTATAAAACAGCTGGAACGGATGGACTGCATGCTGGATTTTACCAAAAAATGTGGGATGTAGTTGGTACAACTGTTTGTAAAATTGCTACTACATTTTTCGAATCATGTATTATTCCAAAAGGGACGAATGACACGCTGGTGACTTTAATTCCAAAGTCTCAAATCCGGAGCTGATCACACATTTTGGCCAATTAGCTTATGCAACGTTAGCTACAAGATTCTCACGAAGTGCATGACCATTAGACTGAAGAAGATCATGTCCGATATTATAGGCCCATTCCAATGTTTTGTTTCGACCGTCAAATAACAGATAATGTTTTGGTTTACCAAGAAGTTCTTCATTCAATGAGAAAAAATATGGTCAAAAGGGTCACATGTGTCACGCCCCGAGACCGAGACTCATGACATCGGCAATATTAAACAATTATAAAATTATAAAACATTAAGCCTCATAGTATAGCTCAAACGAGTCTGTTTCATAACCAAATATAATCGTTTTTACAACTAAAAATCACAATATGAAATAACAGAAATGCGGAAGCGAAATTTACATCAACAAAAACTAACTGAATCTTCACCAACCCCAGAACAGCTCTTGTTCCTCTTCTTCGACCTGTTCTTCGTTTTTATCTGGGTGGGAGAAGTAAGGGGTGAGTGTTTGGGGAAACACTCAGCAAGTGGGGGATACCATTCGAGCATAACAAATTTACATATACTGAATAACAGATTTCAGAACAGAGCATATACAGAACAGAGCATAGCATAACAGGTAACACTGATAGTTACTTCGTCTATATGGTTTACTGATCAGTACCTAATTTTTACTCCTCTAAGGGGTCGATGCCATAGTTACACCACGTAACTCAGAGTACGGAATATTCCGTAGACCCATATTATGACAGAAACATCAGTACTAAAACAGAGCATAATTCATATCATGAACTTGACACGAAACGGAATCGGATACGAAACAAGTGCTCGAACAGTAATTCAAAACAGAACTTAGCATGAATAATATATACAATATTTGAAACGAATATATATAACAAAAGCCCACTTATAGAAATCTGAGGTTTGAATGGAGTCTGATATACGAATCTGGTGCACTTCGTGCAGTACTGGGATGCAGCTTTGTGCAAAGTTTCAGCGTGGAAGTTTACTGTATTTTTCTGAGAATTTCGGGGTGAATGTGGGGGAAATATGCTGTCATCAGCTGGGTATTTATAGGTGCAGAAATGGGAGTCAAAAGGTCAGCCATTAAAGCCTTAAATTCCTCATTTCATGGTCATTAAAATGGCTGTTACAATAGTAACGGTTTAGGCATTGAAGTGGATGGCTTAATTGGCTATTAATCCCTTTAATTTGGCAGTTATGATTGCGAGAAGCTTACTGAAATTCGCGGGCGGAGTTTTCTTTATCAAATCTGAAT
Source organism: Dorcoceras hygrometricum (assembly GCA_001598015.1). Lineage (NCBI taxonomy): Eukaryota > Viridiplantae > Streptophyta > Magnoliopsida > Lamiales > Gesneriaceae > Dorcoceras > Dorcoceras hygrometricum. The sequence continues at coordinate 44,139 of KQ991570.1, read as the reverse complement.
TTACGTCATCGAATCTGAATTTATGTCGTCGAATCTGAATTTACATCGCCGAATCTGAATTCACGTCGTCGAATCTGAGTTGACATGGTCAAATTTGAGTTGACTGTCCAAAGCTGAGTTGACCAGTCAAAGCTGAGTTGACTGTCTCGGATCTGAGTTAACTAGTGATTGTCTCGGATCTGAGTTAACTGTTGACTGTCCAGATCTGAGTTGACTGCTGATGTCCAGGTCTGAGTTGACTGGTACGAATCTGAGTTGACCGAATCGAATCTGAGTTGACCGACACGAATCTGAGTTGACCGACACGAATTTTTTCTGGGTTTTCACATCCTCCCCCTTTAAAAGAAGTTTCGTCCTCGAAACTTTGGTTACCTTGATCATCGAAAAGGTAGGGATATTGCTTACGCATCTTCTCCTCCATTTCCCACGTGGCTTCTCTCTCGGTGTGGTTGGACCATTGGACTCTGACGTACGTGATTGTTCTTCGTCTAAGCACCTGGTCCTTTGTGTCCATGATTCGAATTGGGACTTCTTCATAGTTCAGTCCTTGCGTCATATTCCCTTCCACGAGGAGTGGCCCTTCATCAAGAACGTGACTAGAATCCGAGATATATCTCCTTAGTTGTGAGACGTGGAAGACATTGTGGATTCTTGACATGCTGGGTGGTAAGGCCAGTCTGTAGGCAAGTGTTCCTATTCTTTCCAAGAATTCAAATGGTCCGATATACCGGGGATTCAACTTTCCGGCCTTATCAAATCGGACTATCCCTTTCATTGGAGAAACCTTGAGATACACTTTATTGCCTACCTCGAAGGCCAAGGGTCTTCTCTTTAGGTCTGCCCAATTTTCTGCCGATCCTGGGCTGCCTTCAGTCTCTCCTTTATGATGGCTACCTTTTTCACCGTCTCTTGGACGAGTTCAGGTCCTGTGATAGCCTTTTCTCCAACTTCATCCCAATACAGCGGCGATCGACATTCCCGTCCATAGAGTGTCTCAAATGGTGACATTCCTATGCTACTGTGGTAGCTATTGTTGTATGCGAACTCTATTAGAGGTAGATGTTCGCTCCAATTATCACCAAAGTCTAAGGTGCATTTCCGCAGCATGTCTTCTAAGATCTGGATGGTCCTCTCAGTTTAGCCATCAGTCTGCGGATGGTAAGCAGTACTGCGGGTGACCTTACTTCCCATTGCTTCTTGGAAGCTCTTCCAGAAACGAGATACGAACCTTGGGTCCCTATCTGACAGAATGCTGGTTGGAACTCCTTGCAGTCTGACGATGTTGTCCATGTACAAAGAAGCGAGTTTATCCAAGCCGTAGTTCATACGGACAGGCAGAAAGTGCACGGACTTCGTCAACCTATCCACGATTACCCATATTCCATCATAGCCTAGTCTCGTCTTCGGCAGACCTACTACAAAGTCCATGGATATGTTTTCCCACTTCCATTCTGGAATTTCCAGTGGTTGCAATTGTTAGAGTAGATGCCCAACTAGCCAACTTGTGGCGTGTGGGTTTATAGACTCTTGTATATGACAATCTTTATATATGATATTCGCATTTATTATATGGCATTCTTTACTTTCATTGTGTGTATGATGATTTACAATTGCGTTGAGTAAAGACCTAGAATACACTAAAGTATATGTTAGATGTGATAGTGGGTATGACGGCTATCATGAAACACATCTAATAGTCACTGTGTATTCTGAACTGTTCCTAGTCGATTGGGCCGTCAAAATGAGGATAAGGCCGCCCGAGTTCGAGACTAGTATCTGCGATGCGAAGTACCATGATTCATTGGTAGGGAGCATTGTGATGTTCTGAGCATGCAGATAGATAGTGACCTAGTGATCTATCGAACTACCCTCCTTCGGACTTTCCAAGTGGTTACCTTTTGTCCAGTGGATAAGTCTGAGGTCTTGGTTGTACTGATTAGTCCTCATGACTCGAAACGTCATTGAGACTCTACATGATAGGCGTCTCACTTTGACCCGTTTGCCGACTCACTTGGGGTCATAAGGCGTCGGGATTGGGTGAGACCCCGATGCATGTAGGAGTCGATGCATCGTTGTCGAGGATTCACCGCTCGCAGACATGCGTGGATATCCTATGCTATCTGAGGGGATAATAGTGTATGAATCTCTGGCCAGAGTACTAGAAGTGTTTTAGGTAAATGTGTTTACCTAGTTACACTCGCGATGTCACTATTCGATCTCCAAGATGTATGCATAGCTATCGGATCTATAACGACTCTCGATTTACCAATGGTCGTTGATCTGATCGGGATATATGGATTGAAAGGACCGTAATGTACGCTAACTACGACCAACTGGTTCTTGCAGGCACTATCAGTGATACCTAGGGGATCATGGGGCGATGTTGCTAGACGCTTTACCATGATCCGATGGGCAAGTCCGGAATTGTGATTCCGGAGCCGCAATGGTTGTGGGCCCACGGCTAGCTGTATCCCTGAACCATTGAGGATCACACAAGTACTGGATTCGAGATTCCTGCACGGATACTCAGCTCAATGTGTTGAGCATACGAAGAGGATTTTGGGGAGTGCGACTTCCTAAAAGTCAACAGGGGTCAAATCGTGATTTGCCGATGTTGAGGGGCAAAACGGTCATTTTGCACTGGGGTTCTGAAAAATGGTTTTTCAGATCATAGTATTCAGTTTTGGAAACTGATTCGATCGGTCCGATCTGATCGGCGATCGGAGTTATAATGAAGTCTCGGTGATGGGGATGAACTGAATGTTCATCCGTTGGACCCGGGCCCGTTGGGCCGGTCCAAGTCCATTCTGGAATAGTTCCAAGCAAGACACCATCGTGGATTCAACCACTGAGCCTGAGTACATTGCAGCATCAGCTGCTGCTAAGGAGGCCGTTTGGATAAGGAATTTCGTCCAAGAGTTGGGCATCATTCCTAATGGAGTTGGTCCAGTCCCGGTGTACTGCGACAACACGGGTGCCGTTGCGCAAGCAAAGGAGCCTAGGTCTCACCAAAGATCCAAACACATACTGAGAAAATACCACATAATCCGGGATATTGTGGCTAGAGGTGACATAGTAGTTGAGAGAGTCGCCTCTGCGGACAACGTTGCTGATCCACTTACGAAGCCCTTGCCAGGACCCTTGTTTGAAAAACATCGCGAAACAATGGGACTGCGTCTGATGAGTAGTTGGCTTTAGGGCAAGTGGGAGATTGTTAGAGTAGATGCCCAACTAGCCAACTTGTGGCGTGTGGGTTTATAGACTCTTGTATATGACAATATTTATATATGATATTCGCATTTATTATATGACATTCTTTACTTTCATTGTGTGTATGATGATTTACAATTGCGTTGAGTAAAGACCTAGAATACACTAAAGTGTATGTTAGATGTGATAGTGGGTATGACGGCTATCATGAAACACATCTAATAGTCACTGTGTATTCTGAACTGTTCCTAGTCGATTGGGCCGTCAAAATGAGGATAAGGCCGCCCGAGTTCGAGACTAGTATCTGCGATGCGAAGTACCATGTTTCATTGGTAGGGAGCATTGTGATGTTCTAAGCATGCAGATAGATAGTGACCTGGTGATCTATCGAACTACCCTCCTTCGGACTTTCCAAGTGGTTACCATTTGTCGAGTGGATAAGTCCGAGGTCTTGGTTGTACTGATTAGTCCTCACGACTCGAAACGTCATTGAGACTCTACATGATAGGCGTCTCACTTTGACCCGTTTGCCGACTCACTTGGGGTCATAAGGCGTCGGGATTGGGTGAGACCCCAATGCATGTAGGAGTCGATGAATCGTTGTCGAGGATTCACCGCTCGCAGACATGCGTGGATATCCTATGCTATCTGAGGGGATAATAGTGTATGAATCTCTGGCCAGAGTACTAGAAGTGTTTTAGGTAAATGTGTTTACCTAGTTACACTCGCGATGTCACTATTCGATCTCCAAGATGTATGCATAGCTATCGGATCTATAACGACTCTCGATTTACCAATGGTCGTTGATCTGATCGGGATATATGGATTGAAAGGACCGTACTGTACGCTAACCACGACCAACTGGTTCTTGCAGGCACTATCAGTGATACCTAGGGGATCATGGAGTGATGTTGCTAGACGCTTTATCATGATCCGATGGGCAAGTCCGGAATTGTGATTCCGGAGCCGCAATGGTTGTGGGCCCACGGCTAGCTGTATCCCTGAACCATTGAGGGTCACACAAGTACTGGATTCGAGATTCCTGCACGGATACTCAGCTCAATGTGTTGAGCATACGAAGAGGATTTTGGGGAGTGCGACTTCCTAAAAGTCAACAGGGGTCAAACCGGGGTTTCCCGCTGTTGAGGGGCAAAACGATCATTTTGCACTGGGGTTCTGAAAAATGGTTTTTCAGATTATAGTATTCAGTTTTGGAAACTGAATCGATCGGTCCGATCTGATCGGCGATCGGAGTTACGATGAAGTCTCGGTGGTGGAGATGAACTGAATGTTCATCCGTTGGACCCGGGCCCGTTGGGCCGGTTCAAGTCCAACACTTAAGTCTATTTAATTAGACTAGACCTCATTAACTAAAAATAAGACTCTTATTAACCCTAAACCTAGAAGCAATAGCCGCCTCCCCTCCTCTCCTCATACGCCGCCGCCGCCGTCGCCGCCGCCACGTTCCGCCGGAAAATTGTTTCCGGCCAATCTTGACGAGGAGAATCCGTCCGTGCAGATCTTGTCAGCTCTTCTAGTGCAGGCTGACGAAGGAATCGGACCTGATTGGTGTTAACTACCGCAGTCTACCGTGAAGTGCCGTTTTCTTTACGAAACCGGTCGGAGCCAGGCACGAGTTGCCAGCAAGGTAGTGTTTTGAACACCCTATGAATGCCATAAATTTTGTATTATATCGTATTGATCGTCTCCCGGACATGTAATTTCTGTTCTTCCGTTGCCTCGTCGGGGGGCGCGATCCTGATCCCCAACAGTGGTATCAGAGACATGGTTTTCGGATCTGATCAATACATATTGCCTGAATAGTATCTAATCTTTAATTTTCAGATCGAAAAGGCCAAAATTCCGGCACGACCATCGGCCGCCGCCACGTGCGGCGGCGCCCCTCCCTATCGCGCGCTGGCCGCGCGAGGAAGGCGAACGCTGGTGCTTCCTTCTCGCAAGGTCTTGATCCTGCTTTAGCTTGACCAGTTCTCTAAGGCACGGTTGGGCTGAGATCGATGATAGTATCATCTTGTTCATATTCTTCCGACTTAACGCATCGGCTACCTTATTTTCCTTTCCTGGATGGTAGTTTATTGTCAAGTCGTAGTCTTTCAAAAATCTCGAGCCATCGTCTTTGTCTCAGATTCAATTCTTTCTGAGTGAATATATACTTGAGACTCTGATGATCGGTGAATACTTCTCACTTTGCCACGTAAAGATAGTGTCGCCAATCTTTAGAGCAAAAACCACTGCAGCTAACTCTAGATCATGGGTTTGGTAGTTGTGTTCATGCATCTTCAGTTGTCTTGAGGCATAAGAAATTATCCTGCCATCTTGCATGAGTACACACCCTAGTTCTCCTTTAGATGCATCGCTGTAGATAGTAAAGATTTTGTCCCCTACGAGTAGAGTCAGAACAGGGGCAGATGCAAGTTTTGTCTTCAGAGTTTCGAAACTTGCCTCACATTCTTCGTTCCAGTTGAATTTGGAGTTCTTCTGGGTGAGTTTAGTGAGTGGTAGGGCTATTGAAGAGAAACCTTCAACGAACTTACGATAATAACCAGCCAATCCCAAGAAGCTTATAACTTCTGTCACTGTCTTAGGTATAAGACAATCCATTATAGATTCTACCTTCTTCGGATCGATTGATATGCCTGCTTCGGAAATTATATGGCCTAAGAATGCCACACTTTTCAACCAGAATTCACACTTCTTGAAATTGGCGTACAGCTGTTTCTCCCTCAGGGTTTGAAGGTTAATTCGAAGATGTCCTCTGTGTTCTTCTTCGCTTGGTGAATATACGAGTATATCATCTATGAACACCACTACAAATTTGTCAAGGAATGGTTTGAATACCCAATTCATGAGATTCATGAAGGCCGCTGGTGCATTGGTTAGACCAAATGGCATCACCGTGAATTCGTAATGACCATATCTTGTTCTAAATGCAGTTTTAGGAACATCTCAGCCTTGATCTTTAGTTGGTTATAACCTGACCTCAAATCCAACTTGGAGAAGGTTGTAGCTCCTTTGCGTTGATCAAAGAGGTCATCAATTCTTGGAAGATGATACTTATTCTTGACTGTGATCTTGTTCAACTCTCTGTAGTCGATGCACAATCTCATAGTTCCATCCTTCTTCTTGACGAATAACACTGGAGCTCCCCAAGGTGACACACTGGGTCTGATCTGCTTTTTGTCTAGCAGTTCTTGTAGTTGATCCTTGAGCTCCTTGAGTTCTGCAGCGCCATCCGGTAGGGTGCCTTGGAGAATAAGGCCGTCCCTGGCACAAGGTTGATTTCGAACTCAATTTCTCGGTCACGCACTTTTCCAGGTAAGTCATATGTAAACACATCTGCGAACTCTTGCACCACTGGGATGTCTTCTATCTTGAGTTTGTCTCCTTCTTTTACTTCATGGATCATTGCCAAGAAAACTTCTGCTCCTGACTTCATGGCTGTCCATGCTTGGGCAGCAGAAAGTAGGGACTTTCGCTCCTTATTCTTACCATAATATATCAGCTCCTCTTGATCAGGGGCTTGGAGTTTCACACTCTTATCTCGGCAGTCTACCAATGTATGGTTCTTAGATAGACAATCCATCCCTAATATGGTGTTAAACTCGACCATGTTGAGTTGTATCAGGTTTGCAGAGAATGAGTGGTCGTTTATAGACACCTCGATGGATCTTATGTGTTTCAATGGTAATGTTGGTAGGAGTTGCTACTCTATATGGTTCACATAGAATTTCAGGCTCTAGCCCTAACTTCTTAGCAAATCTCCTAGATACGAATGAGTGGATAGCACCACAATCAAACAACACATAAGCAGGCAGCTTGTTGATAAAAATGGTACCTGCCACCACGTCGCTGGCATCTTCGGCTTCTTCTTGTGTCATGGCAAACAAATGAGCATTGGGTTTATCCTCCCTGGGTTTTGGCTTGTTCTGAGCCGCATTGCTCGATCCAGCCTTTGGACCTTGATTTTCCGGACAATTCGCAATTTGGTGGCCCACCTTTCCACACTTAAGCATGCACTCTGCTTGCGACAATCTCCACTATGACGGTAACCGCAAGAGGTGCAAGGTGACAACATTTGGTTGTTTGGTGCAGATGCCGTTCCGCAGTTGTTGAGGTTTGGCCGCTTGCTCTTAGGCCCACCGTGTGAAGTCTGAGCATTGAGGGGACGTTTGTTCTTGTTGTTAGCTTCTTGACTCTTTGTGTCTGTCTCTGCTCAGATTGCAGCTCCATTAAGTCCTCAAAGCTTGTGGCTTGGTGGACTTCAAGGGATGACTGGATACGGCTATTCAGACCCTTCTTGAATCGGTGCATCCTCATAGTATTATCTGCCATGATCGTTGGGATATAGGTGCCCAATGAATTGAACTTGGATGTATACTCTACTACCGACATGTCTGCAGTATTGGTGAACGTTCAAACTCGCTGAGCCATTGCATCCTGACTTCCATTGGGAAGTACTGTTTCAAGAATGTTTCTCGAAACCTTTGCCACGTGATTTGTCCATTTGCAGTCATGGTTGGTTCGACTACTTCCCACCATTTCCCAGCCTTGCCGTCGAGGAGTGGTGTTACAACATCTACCTTGAAGGCGTCGGGAACTTCCAGTAGTCGAAGTTGCGTTTCAATATTCTTCATCCAAGTCTGGGCAACTTCGGCGTCAGGGTTCCCATCGAAGGTGGGGGCTTTGTTCTTGCGAAGGGACTCATAATAGTACTTAGTCCCACGAGGTGGAGGGGTACTAGGAGGAGCTTGGTTGTTGGGGTTGACCAACCCTTGGAGAGTCGTGGCAACTATAGTAGCTATTGCCATCAGGTCTTCTCTGCTAAGACCACCTCTTGAATTGGAGGATCCTTCACCTCCATTGTTATTGTCGCTTCTCCGATTGCCTGCCATCTTCTGCCATAGGAAAACTTACTAAGGATGGGTGCGTATAAATGCAAAGCAATCGAGAATTCTATATCACGAAGGAATTAGAAAATTTTGGATAGCAGAATGAACAATGTTTATTCTTATTCAAAGGTAAAACATATTTTATTCATCAACAATCTCTCCCTCGCCTATAGGAATATCCTCAAGTCCTTCTTCTTCCGGGTCTTCTTCCAGTTCTTCCTCCCATTCATCATCGAATAGAGCAGGAGCATCGTTGTCCTCTTGCAGACCTTGGATTTTTGGAGCAGGCTAGCTTTCTCCTCTACCAGGGCCTCGATGACTAGGTGTTGCTCTTGGATCGTATCTTCGGCCTCTTGGATACGAGCCTGCAACTTATGGTGGCACTCCATATGGCTCTCTCTAGCCTGTTGCTTCTTTGCCTTCATGGAATATCCTCAAGTCCTTCTTCTTCCGGGTCTTCTTCCAGTTCTTCCTCCCATTCATCATCGAATAGAGCAGGAGCATCGTTGTCCTCTTGCAGACCTTGGATTTTTGGAGCAGGCTAGCTTTCTCCTCTACCAGGGCCTCGATGACTAGGTGTTGCTCTTGGATCGTATCTTCGGCCTCTTGGATACGAGCCTGCAACTTATGGTGGCACTCCATATGGCTCTCTCTAGCCTGTTGCTTCTTTGCCTTCATCCTTTCAATCTTCTTGGACATACAAATACCTATTTCAGTAAGTCCAACAATGGTCAAGTGTGAGGCCTCTAGTGCTACTTGGGTACTCTTATGCTCTTTCTTAGCCTCAACCAGCTAAGAGATACGAAGATCGTTGTCGTTGTGGTAAAAGGTCACCGTATTTCGTAGGCTATGGTTATCACACCTCTGGATTTGTAGATCTCTTTCCAGGCTTGATACATTTTTTTCCAATCCTTCCTTTATAGCAGTCGACTCTTGCCCCTCGGTGGCTAGTTTGGCTCTAAGAAGTCTAATCATGCGGCTTTGGTTGTCAAGGGCTATTTGCTTCATGCGAAGGGCAGCAGCAGCACGAATTCGGGGGACAGAGGGGGCCATTTCCTAAAATCGAAGATATTTCCAAAAATAAAAAGTTGTGAGATTATTCCATAAAAGTGAGCTCTAACCATAGGGATTACAGAACAGTTGACGGAACTGAAATCGGAGTCCTGTACAATAGTTATTGAATTTTCAAATCTTTCCAAAAACAGCAAAAACGCGTTTTTGGAGGCCTAAACAAAGGAATTCGGCCAAAAAGCGGCCTATGTCACGACAAAGTGGTGAGTATTGCTCGTTGAGCCGTTTCGGAGGGGGTAGCACTGGTCTCATGCCAAAATCTAAAAGTTCGTCCCGGACCTTGCAAAATTTCAGATTTGGTTTCCCAGCCGGATTATGAACCTGGTGAGCTCTGATACCACTAAAATGTCACGCCCCGAGATCGAGACTCATGACATCGGTAATATTAAACAATTATAAAAATTGTAAAACATTAAGCCTCATAGTATAGATCAAAAACCAGTCTGTTATATAACCAAAAATATAATCGTTTTTACAACTGAAAATCAAAATCTGAATAACAGAAATGCGAAAGCGAATTTTACATTAACAATAAAAACTGAATCTTCACCACCCACAAAACTTGTTCTTATGTTTCTAAAGATTTAATTGAGTAGCAGGCTAAGCTGATACATATCAGATTAGACGCAAGCTGATAATGCCGAACTGAGTGCAGTAAAGAAGATTTCCAAGATGATCCAGTAGGGGATACCCAAACTGACCCAGCATATGACATCCAAACTAACCTCTTGGAGCAAATATCAGCACAGAAGAAATCAGTTCAGGGAAACCAGCTTAGAAGAGTTCAGCTGAGAGCTGAACAAACTTAGACATCGACCAAATCAGCTTAGAGCAGATGAGAACAAGAGCAACTTAGATGAGCATAGAAATAGATCAAGCAGAGATGAACGAAGCAGCTTAGAGCAAAAGCAGTTTAGAGATGGAGCTTCGTAGAGGTGATCAACTGAGAGACGAACAACCGAAAGGGAATCAGCTGAGAGGCGATCAGCTGATAGGAAGAAGAAGAAACAAGATTGAAGAGCAGATCAGCAATACTCAGATTAGAACAACTCATAGCAGATCAGTTCAGAGGCATTCAGCTCAGGAGGTATCAGCCTAGAGCAAATTAGACACGAGAAACGCAGTTGGAACATAAGATTATGCAAAGACTCGATTAAAGTAGTTCAAACTTATTTGGTATGTCTATATCAGGTTCAGAACAAGTACAAAAACATTAAATGGTCTCAGAAACATATGTAAGATGGAAGGAAAACAAGAACACAATGTTAGAAACTTCACAGAAACTTTTCAAAGTCTAGGAGATTGTGTCCAACGGTAACTTAGACCAGAGACCTTATATATACAAGCTAAAATGATGAAGAAAATTACGGCGATGGTGTGCAAAAGAAAGGGAAGAGAAAACAGAGAGAGTCGTCGTCGTGAGAAGGTAACATGGGCGAAGCAGTCGATGATTAGATCAGAGGAGTGTCATCGTTAAAGTCGATTGCCGAGCTTATCAGCTTTGAAGAAGCACTTCCCAGTGTGTGAGGAAACATTCAAGAGTTTATTCACTGTAATATTTCTCACACACATATTCACTCACAAATATGAGAGGCGAGAGCTGATTAGAATAGTTATACCTCTCCTCAGGGGCCTCCTACTCGTGCATATCATTGATTCAAAATATGTATGGGCAAGAGACCTCTGACCTATATAGGGGGTTAGCCCATTAATAGGAAAACATTTTTGTAAAATAAAGGAACAAGAGATTTGGTCGTGGACTTTGTTTTTGAGGATCTAGGACTCCATTCATTGTCCAACCTTGAAGGACTATCACCGCATTAAAGCAGAATAGTTAGAACCGATGCTGAAATTCCAAAAGATAAATCTGTTGACAAAGATCCTATGAATGAGATTTATGTTTACCATATGGGTGCCAAGCTTTTAGTTTCAAAAATAAAATTTTAAAATTCTGCCTTAGGGTACGAGGGAACCACAATCCAACATGAAACGAACTATACTCTAGAATTGTTTTTTAAAAAAATCATGTGCGGAATAAATAACTAATAGGTATGGCTCGTTCCCTTTTTAAATCATTTTCTCAACAATACTTGAAACAGTAATAAATAAATATTTTAAAATATAAAATCATCCATACTGTTTAAAAACCAGACTGAGTAAAAGTACTGAACGAGAACATGCTAAAAATCAATATTTGAAAAGCGTATCGTATCAAAGAAAAAACATCAATGCGGCCACGGGATACTGCTGCAGCGGATGCTCAGAGGTCCTCACGGCCAGTCGGGACATAATCCGTAGGGTCATCACCTGTACCATTTAAACCTAGTGAGCCTAGAGGCTCAACATGCTCTATCTTGTAACATAACAAAGTACATACTAATAAAGTCGCATGCAAACACATACTCGTAATAAAATAACATGAATGCATGAAAGATCTTAAAACTTTGTTCGTACATTTCATATCATACATAACATATAACATACATAAGGCATGACATAGCGTAGCATGAAAAACGTATGAGTCGTATCCTGAAGTGTGGACCATATTCAATTGATCAATCTATAAACCAACGTACGAGACGGTGCGGTTCACCCGACCTTACCTCGGGATCCCTATAAAGTCACATCTCTATGCTGCCACTTCACCATGCCGTGAACACATGGATTCATAAGCTCGTAATACATGTACATAAGTTCATCGGGCCCGATATCCCGCATCCCCTCATCATAAACTTGCCACAAATCATTCAATTCCTCGGGTTTTGTCTTTTAAAAGAACATGCCTTTATCGTTTCATAAAACATTCATTATGCGTGCATTTCGTAAAATCATGCAGTTTAAAAGCTTAGCCCATCAATGTATATTTATTCCTTTCGTTTAAAATATTTACGTACATAGAATACTACATATATGACTAAATATACATTCCGGCTTCTACATTTTCTACTCAATCAAAGACTGGTTCAGGAGCCTACCCACTACTTCTAGACTTACATCAACATTGACTTAGCCCAAGACCTAAGAGTCTCTCTTTAAAATTCCTAACACCATCCAATTTTGACTAATTTCAAAACCAATTTTGACTTAAAATCAATTTAATCAAATTTTGACTTTTAAAATGATAACTTAATCAATTTTGACCCAAATGACCAATTTTGACCAAATTAAAATCCAATAATCAATTTTGACTTAATTAAAAATCCAAAAACTCCAATTTTGACTAAAAGATTAAAATAAACATCAACCCAATAAAATTAAAAGTTTGACTCAATTTAAAACATTTGACCATTTTCTTTAAAATTGGACCTTTGAGTTAAAATTAAAAAATGCCATAATTAAAATAACTCGGAATAATTTTAAAATATTTTGACTCGAGACTCGACAAACCGATCCGATTCAGCCATGACAATTTAAAAAAATCACACGTACTAAAAATCATTTTCTAGGCATTAAGGAAAAATTGTCAAAAATCTCATAAATCAAATAAATTCTAAAAATGCTGGAAAACATCTTAAAATGTGCTTAAAACATCATATAAATTCATCCACAAACTTTGGAAAACTCTAAGACTCGAAATCTTAATTTCCACAAAAATGATCCGACGAGGCTCATTTCGAGCGACAAAAAGGTAAAAATCATTAAAAATCAATTTTTTAACCAAATCACTCCCTGTTTCGACCCACATCACCCTAACTCAATATTAGTCACTGGAACAAACAAAATGCAAACAAGATTCAGTACATGACCAACCCGATGGCCACAAACCCACTGTCCATGCGCAGATTGCAACCAGGACACGTGCTAGCCATACAGTTCATAACTAATTCATTCCAAGACCAAATTGCTTCCCGTTTGGACATACGTGACCCTAACTCAATGATATATCTCCTGAAATCAACCGTGACCACACAGACCATATAGAGCTACTTACCCACCCCCAACAACTCTAATCGCGTACAGACGACAAGTCAGGACACATGCTGATCATAAAATTCGTAACTAATTCACTCCTTGACCAAATCGCTTCCCGTTTAGACCTACGTGATCTTAACTCGATGGACTAACTATCGGGACCACACTTGGACCAAAATATATCCCCATAAATTGCACATGACCGAAGCATCACAAGAAACGAATGAAACACGTGTTGGAAATCATGATTCATGCATGGATCTCAAACATTATGCATAGATCAAATCAAATCACATACAAATCATGCATTGAACATTAAAAATGGTTTACTATGGCTTAAATGGTGAGAAAAGGAATCGATATTACATGTCTGGCTTGGAGAGAATAGAGATTTGCGAGTTACCGACGTGTAGGCCGCAAGATCGGGATCGGACCGCCTTGGAATCACCAAGATCTTGAAAATTTCGAAGGTTTGGGGAGAAGAGGAGGGGACGGCTGTTTGATGGTGTGGAGGCTAGGTTTTGATTGAGTTTTGGTGTTATGTAAAAATGAGGGTGACAAGTTTGACCCCTAAGGCGTAATTAAGAAAATAAAATGGATTTTTACATGCTTACCCCTCACTTAAGTCTCCAAGTTAATTAAAACTCTAAACCAACTTTTTAAAACTTATAAGTTCGAAATAAAGGCCCTCTCAAATTTTAAAACACCTTAAAATCCAATAAAACAGCCCGTATGGGCGAAAAATGGGTTCCCCTCCAAAATAATCATAAAAACCCCAATTTTCAGAAATTGTTGCTTAAAAATCATAAATTTATTCTTAAAAATCTAAGAACTTAAAAATCTCAAATTATTTTTATCTCGGTCGTCCCTATTCTCGTCCACGCGTCCGTAACTCAGCAGGCTGAAAACATAACATACATACCATACAATATAAAAATCATAATTAAATAACATAAAATGGTATGTAATCATCTAAAATTATTTTTCCCCTAGTAATGCACTCATTTCTACCTAGTCAGGAATTTCTAGGCATTAACTCTCCGCCCTTATAGGAATTTTATCCCCGAAATTAAGTACGTACCAAATAACTCCATGTAGCGCGTCCGCATATCGGCCTCAGTCTCCCAGGTAGCTTAATCCTTTGAGTGATTTTGCCACCGGACCTTGACCATCGGAATACTCCGCGCTCTCAGCCTGCGCTACTCTCGAGCTAAAATCTGTACTGGACGCTCCTCAAATGATAGGTCTGGCTCTAACTGGAGTGGCTCAAAATCCAAAACGTGTGACAGATTCGAAACATACTTCCGCAACATCAAGATGTGGAACACATTATGAATGTTGGTCCGAAAATAGGATCAAAAAGATCAGCAGCTGCGCATTTTAAATGAGTTAAAAGATTTTTGCACGCTGCTACTTAAAACTGGAGGTGCAATACCTCTTGTTCTTGAACACTTAAAAATATCACGAAGAGCACCGGAGACAGATCTGGTATGATTTAAAAATCATGCGGAAAATACCAGAACTGAATCCTAATATTTTAAAACAATTCAAACAGATTTATGTACAACATAAATCTGTTCGAGACTTGCGAGTGCTTGTGTGCTGAACTGTGTGCGATGCTAATGAAGTATGTGATGCTAAGTAAACGCAAGTGCTAAATGAATAAAAGAAATACGATACGCAGCAGGTTTGTTTCTGGAAGTTCGGACCTCAATATCCTACATCTCACCTTCTTCCACCTCGGAAGGATCCACTAGAAGATTTGATCTTACAACTCGTGTACAGACCCGATCCCACAACCAGCAGCTGTGAGAACTCCTAGACTCCACAAATGCACAACAGCCTCAACTGTGTGACTGACTA
>KQ991569.1:72188-84066 GCA_001598015.1 Dorcoceras hygrometricum | reverse complement strand
GAATGTGAATATTATATATAAAGACTGTTTCATACAAGAGTCTATAAACCTACACGCCACAAGTTGGCTAGTTGGGCATCTACTCTAACAGAAACCATAATTGTAGCTTAAACCAATCACTGTTGTCAGCAACGTTGATCATCATGAAAAGATTATTCGAATACTATCATTTAAGTCCAAATCTTTTCTTATTTTTGTTATCACCAAAACTATAAATTTTATCCTAACAATTTCCCCCTTTTTGGTGATGACAAAACTTAGCAGCCGATAGGAAAAGATAAGCGAAGATAAATTGCACAACGACTGCTAAAAGCAAATATCATTAACTCAATGAAGTACAGGAGATTTGTATGAAAGATTATAATCAGTATCCTCTTCTTCTTTTATAAGTTCCACTCCTGCTTTGCCTACGAACTCTCCTTTCTCTTTCTCTTTCTCTTTCCAATCTATCAGACTCCCTTCTGTCGGCTTCAATAACTCTTTCAGCAGCCTCTTCTATACTTATAACTTGCCCAGTCTCTATGATATGTTTTCGCGCTTGTTCAACTCTTTCTTCAAAAGTTCCCGTCGTTGGTGGAAACATTTGAGTCTGTGTTCGCACAGTACTGGGGCGGCTGCTACTGCCTATTTCCCCCTTTTTGGCAGCACCACCTCTTAGGTAATCGGTGATGTCACCTACTTGGGTGGAAAGGCTGAGTATGTCTGCTGCTATCTTTGATTGAAAGTCCAAATGTTCGCTCCTGATAGCAGCAATTTGTTCATCCATTGTAATGAGCCTGGCATCGTGCTCTCGTTGCTTCTTCTTGATATCAAAAAGGTCTTGAAAGATAGTGCCAACGGGTGCCATCAAGCCCTTTTTGAGATCAGTGATTTGCGCTGTTTGAGTATTACCTTGCCTTTCAAGAACCCGACACGCAGTCTCAAAAGACTGGCGAAGCAGGCTTTGCACTTTTAGAAGATCCCCACGAACACCCAATTCAACAACATTGAGCTTCGATAACATTTCGTAGTTGGAGTCATGAATGCGCTGAGCAAGAGATGATCGGAGGTCTTCAAGAGCCTCGGTAAACTTAGTAAAATCAACTGATGCGGAGGCTTGAGTGTCTGCCTGGGCATCCGTAGAATCAAAGTTCATGGAGACATCAGTAGAGGAGGAACTGGATGCATGATGTGGAGAGATGGCTGGAGTAGACTCTGGACTTTGAACAAGGTATAATCGCTCCTCCTGTTCAACACGGGAGAGGACAGCAGGGCCAAGAGCCAACGCCAATCATTCTCAAACGAATCAACCGCTGGTGAAAATGGAGAAGGAGATCGATAGACTGTAGATACATCTGAGAAAACCAGGTCTACCTCTTCAACATCCGTTAAAACAACTTCCTGTATTTCTCCCAAGTCCCTCTGGACAACTGAATCAACAAAACTATGACAGGCCACACCCTGTGCAAACATGCGGAGAAAATCTGTGGGAATACGCTCCACGCCCAAATTATATACTGTAATATCTTGGCAGATATCCTCCCTCACTGGTCGCAGACCACCAAACATACTAAATTGAACAATTTCTTCACAGACATTGGTCCATTGCCAAATCCTGATCATCCACGGGACTGCTGTCCAGTATTGTACAGGCTCAATAAGAGAGACATGCGGAACAAAAAGCTCTTGAATGGCAGGTGCTGGCATTTTCATTTTGTTCAAAAATAACGACAAGCGGCAACTACTTTTCCAAAAATCAGGACCCTGAACAGGCGTCCAAACTCCATTCACCAAAATCATGGGCCGTACCCAACAAGTAGAATTTGCTATGGAATAAAAATGAGCAAGACGATACCCCACTACTGTCAATGGAGTCAATGACAGGAAGAGAAGAGTTTGGTTGCACCATTTCAATTTTGTGCTCTTGTTGCTGTGCTGTGAGATCTTCAAGAGATTGAGAGTGAGCAGCAGACAACAAATTAAAAACTTGGACGGCCATATCAGTCCATGGTATATCAGGTGAAATATATCTCCGATAAGATTCCAAAAATGTGCGCAGGAGCATTTCTAGATATTTTGTAAGAACATACAGTTGCCTCCTTACAGCGATGGCCAGTGTATTGGTCTCTGCCCACGCCATAATCAACTTTTCTTTCTCTTTCAGATCCTCAATGATTCCATATCAGGCATAGTATTGAGACTGAATGAGGCAAAGAAATCAACAACAGCTTGCATCATGCTATCACGCACTCGAACCAAAACTTCAACATCTCTGCAGATCAAAGCAACAATTTCCCTAGCGGGGTTTTCGGTAATCTGTTCATCCTCTACCAGTATAGCTTTTCCCTTGTCCCCAATAGAAGAGAATGCACCAAGCCTGATCAAGGTGACTTCCGCAGTAGTAATCGTCGGTGGCAACAAGTCATCGGAGATTTGTATTAGAATATCATCAATGGGCATGGTCTCCGCAGTGACTTGCTTACGATCAACCGATATGTTCATCTCCTTGTCAACCACAGTATTAATGCTGCCCTCAGCTTGTGTATCAATTGTTGTGTCAACAAGCTCGGGCTCATTGTGCCGCAACAAAATCATCCAACCATCGAGCAAAATCTTCTTCAAACATTGCTTCATCAACACCCTGACCTTCTCGCTCTGTCGCACTCACTCCTAACTCCAAGGTTTCCTCTAATACCTTGGCTATAATGATGTCTGCTTCATCAGTACTCGCAACAGCAGCAGCATCAGCATCTTTAACAGTTTCCTTTGTTCCCACTGATTCATCATCAGAGCCCCTGGATAATACCAATCTCCTCTTTCAAGATTTTCGTTTGAGCACAGGAGAGGGGACAGCTGCTACAGCATGGGTAGGATCAACGATTTGAAGTGGCTCAACATCCGGGGCCACCTGCACAATGTCCAAATTTACTTGGGAAACTGAGGGCTTGCTCTTCCCCATGCGCCTCTTCTTGGTAATGATAGGCGCATCAGCCTCAGTAGCTGATCTCTTCTTTGACGCAGCAATTTCAGCAAAGATATCTACTGGTATCTCATCAGCAGATGAAGTTTTCTTCTTCGCCTTTGGCGTCTTCTTTTCCACGGCCGTCTTAGCCATCCCAGGCTCCTCACTCTCCGCACGAGCATCGATTGTGGTATTGGTGACAATGTAGGTGTGAACTGTTTTCATAGACAGAATTTTGGCACTTGGGAATGGAACACCATCGCCCATAGTAATAGTAGGTATACCCTTCAGTAAGACACCGATTTGCGCAGCGAATCCCTTTGCTTTCCTCTGCGACCTATCCACCATGTCTTTCAAAACATTAAACAAAACTTTGCTCCAATTTACTTTCAACCCATAATGAATCGCAGTCATCATCTGGAATCGTTCGACGGTGACAGAATCAAAATAGCCTGCCTTAACAGTAATAGCCTTTGCCAAGATATCATTTAACAAACGAAATTCATGTTTCATATATTTCTTTTTGCCATGAACATCAATCTGCACACCCTTCTATGAGAAAAGGCTCCGCGCATCATACACGTTATCTTTTGGTACTTCAGAGAAGTTTGTAATACCTACCGTGGGCAAATCAAACGCCTTTGCGAACAGAGTCGGTGAGATAGAGACAAACTTGCCTGATATTACGCCTGTGATATCTTCGCCCTGTATTAATGCCGTGTGTAAGAAGTGCCCTAGTTCCTTTTCATACAACACCGATTCACAGCCCAGAAATCTTCTGAGACCACTGGCCTCCAGAGCTTTAAACATGTTGAGCATCCCTTCATGGTCATGAATCATCAAAACGGACTCGAAGTTAATATGATAAGAGTAGGTGATGAATGCGGATGCCATTGTAGAATGCAAGGAGTGTCTGAAACAAGATATTCTGCAAGAGAAAACTCGAACGCACAAGAACAAGAGAATGCGAGAGCAATAGAAGGCAATGATTACGATTTCCTCAGTAAGTTTGAGTAAATATTTGAAATGCCTTAAATAAAGATGGTGAATATGAACGGTTAGGAGAGAGAAAGAATGTTGATGTGACGATGGGAGTGAAGGACAACACGTGTCAATCATCCGATGGTGCGTACTATTTTTAGAAAAGATTTTGCAAATATTTTACCCGTACTGGAAAAGATTAAAATAACATTGACGCGCCAAAATCTTTAAAACATCACACCTAAGCAAATCTGATTTTAATATTTCGTGGGATGGAGAGGAATCTGTTAACAGATAAGCATCAATTGTGTACAGGAGATATCTGTTGACAGACCTCTCCTGTTCAATTGACTTCACGCTTATCAACACATAAACCATGTTCCCCCTACGACATACAAACCTCTATCAGTAATGCTTACGCAAGCAGATCTGTTTCCTTTGAACACGATGAGATGGAATGACGTAAGCAGTACTGTTTTCTTGATGGTTAGTATTTCAACGGTAGCGCTGACGCAAGCGTCGCTGTTCCCCCTGAACATGTGACTCGAAGTTGACGTAAGCAATACTGTTTTCTTGGTAGAGAGACGTCCAACGGTGGTGCTTACGTAAGCAGAGCTGTTCTCCATTAATAGATGACCCACTGCTGATGTAAGCGTTGCTGTTCAACCTACAACAATTGCTAGCACATAGACAAATTTATGGCAGTTCTAAGAGACCTAATATATTCCTAAAATAGGAGAACTTAGCGTCTGGCAGAGGTTTTGTGAAGATGTCAGCAACTTGTAGCTCCGTCGACACGTACTTCAACCGGACGTCCTTCTTTAGCACGTGGTCTCTTATAAAGTGATTCCTAATATCGATGTGCTTGGTCCGTGAGTGCAGTACAGGGTTCTGGGTGATTTCAATTGCACTTGTGTTGTCACAGAGAATAGGGGCTTCAGAAGCATCAATGCCATAATCCTTCAGTTGATGTTGAATCCAGAGAATTTGTGCGCAACAACTGCCAGCAGCAAGATATTCCGCCTCAGCTGTTGACGTGGCAATTGATGTCTGCTTCTTACTAAACCAAGAGATCAGTCGATCTCCTAAAAATTGACACGTTCCACTTGTGCTCTTGCGATCAATCCTGCAACCTGCGTAATATGCATCACTGTACCCAATTAGTTGAAAGCCGGAGTCTTTGGGATACCAAAGACCCACGTTAGGAGTACCCTTCAAATATTTCAATATTCGCTTTACAGCAATGTAATGCGATTTCTTTGGCTCTGCTTGAAATCTAGAACACATACAGACAGCAAACATGATGTCTGGTCTGCTAGCAGTTAAGTATAGCAAAGAGCCTATTATACCACGATACAAAGATACCTCAATGGCAGATCCAGCTTCATCTTTATCTATCTTGATTGTGGAGCTCATGGGGGTAGTGGCTGCTGAAATATTTTCCATTCCGAATTTCTTCAGCAGTTCCTTAGTGTATTTTTCCTGATTGATGAATATGCCATTCTCCAACTGGCGAACTTGTAAGCCCAAAAAGAATGTCAGCTCCCCCATCATGCTCATCTCAAAATTGATGAATATGCCATTCTCCAACTGGCGAACTTGTAAGCCCAAAAAGAATGTCAGCTCCCCCATCATGCTCATCTCAAATTTATCCTGCATCAACTTAGAAAATTTCTTGCACAGTTTGGGGTTAGTTGACCCAAAAATAATATCATCAACATATATTTGAACAAGAAAGACGTGATCATCCTTAGCAAATTTAAACAACGTCTTATCTACTGTGCCTATCGTGAAATGATGCTCAAGCAGGAACTTAGTGAGTGTGTCATACCAGGCTCTGGGTGCTTGCTTCAACCCATATAGAGCCTTGTCCAGTTTGTAAACAAACTCTGGATTTGTATGATCAACGAATCCAGGAGGTTGTGCAACGTACACTTCCTCTGTCAAGACGCCATTTAGAAAAGCACTCTTGACATCCATCTGAAGGACTTTAAAGTCTTTAAATGCAGCATATGCAAGGAACATTCTAATGGCTTCTAATCTAGCTACTGGTGCAAATGTCTCATCAAAATCTATCCCTTCCATTTGCCTAAAGCCTTGCGCTACCAGCCTAGCTTTGTTTCTAGTTACTATGCCATCTTCATTCAGTTTATTTCTAAAGACCCAACGAGTACCTATGACTGAATGATTTTTAGGTCTAGGTACAAGTTGCCAAACATTATTACGCTTAAACTGGTTTAATTCTTCCTGCATAGCTTCTATCCAGCTTGGGTCTGCTAAAGCTTCATCTTTTGGTTCTATATGAGAGATGAATGCAGAATCAAAAAGATCGTGAGATAGCTGGCCTCTAGTGCGAACATGGGATTCTAAATTACCTATGACTTGCTCAGGTGGATGATTTCTATTCCACCGAAGATCAAGTCCAATGGGATTTGTTCGTTGTTGTTCCCCCTGTGTTGCTGACTGGATAAAAATGTTTGGATCTTCTGACGCCAATTGATGATTATCATTGTTGCTTTGTGCATCAGATTCCAATTGGAGTTCTTGTTGTTGTGTGTGAGTGCTGTTGTCAGCTTTGTCATTTACTGTTGGTATGTTTGATACTGTTGCGTTAGCTGTTGATGTATGAGCAGTGGCATTTTCTTGCGTAGTGCCTGACGTAGCAAGATCTGTTGGAGTTGCATTTGTTTGCATGGTGATTGCTTCTGATCCAGCTGCCGTAAGATCTTGTTGAGTAATGGTATGTTGTGTAGCTACTATTGGTTGTTCTTCAGCTGTGAATCTTTGTTGTGACACGTCATCATCAGATTCTTCAAGGCTTGTTGATTCCAGACGTGTGCACAAGTCATGTAAGCTTGCAGCTGAGTTTGATTTGAAACTTGTTTCATCAAACACGACCTGTGCTGATTCTTCAACCGTTAAGCTTTGATTGTTGAACACTCGAAATGCTTTGCTTACTGCTGAATATCCTAAAAAGATACCTGCATCAGACTTAGGTTCAAAGGCTGTTAGATGCTTCTTGCCATTATTATGAATGAAACACTTGCATCCAAACACCCTGAAATATGAAATGTCAGGTTTCTTGCTATTCCAGATCTCATAGGGGGTTTTATCGTGCATCCTATTAATCATTGATCTGTTTTGAGTGTAACACGCTGTGTTAACTGCTTCTGCCCAGAATTTTTGAGAAATGCCGGAATATGCAATCATAGCTCAAGCAGCCTCTTTAAGAGTGCGGTTTCTCCTTTCAGCTAACCCGTTTTGCTGAGGAGTTCTTGCTGCTGATAGCTCATGCTTTATTCCCAAGTCCTCCAGATAAGAAGTTAATTTAAAATTTAGAAATTCAGTACCGCGATCACTTCTTATCCGGTTTACTGAACAAGACTTGTCATTTTGCAAACGTTTTAAAAGTTTTATCAGCTGGTCGGCGGTTTCAGATTTTGCTTTTAAAAATAACACCCAAGTATATTTTGAAAAATCATCAACAACTGCAAGGGTGTATGACATTCCCCCTAAGCTCGTGACTGAAATAGGACCAAAGAGATCCATATGCAAGAGCTCAAGGCAACGGGAAAAACGTTTACCGCCTTTGTTTTTGAAAGTGGACTTTATTTGTTTTCCCAGCTGACAAGCTGCACAAATCTTGTCCTTAGAAAAACTGATTTTTGGCAGACCAGAAACCAAATCATGTTGACTCAATTTAGCAATTGTTTTGAAATGCAAATGATTCATTCTCTGGTGCCACAACCAGCTCTTGGAAGAGCCAGCTGCGAGGCACAATTGTTCAGGTGCCTGCTGATCTGACCAGTCGATAATGTAGGTATTCCCCGAACGTTTTCCTACCAACACAGTCAGACCACTAGGACTCTGAACTGTGCACGTGTGTTGTTGAAAATTAACAAGGAAACCTTTGTCACAAAGCTGACTGATACTTATCAGATTGTAACTCAAGTTATCAACAACAAGGATATCAGAAATAGAAATGTTACCATGGGTAAGCTTACCCTTACCCACAGTGTTACCGTAAGCATTGTCTCCAAAGACTATTTTTGCTCCTTTGTGAGGAACAACGTCTGTTAACAGCTTGGGGTTTCCAGTCATGTGTCATAATCTTCAGCGGTCCTTCTGTGATGACATACCACATGTCATCATCCATGGCCGCAAGATGAGCTCGCATCCGAATTTTCCAGTCGTCGTACTCTTCCCTCGAAACATAATCTTCAGCGGTCCTTCTGTGATGACATACCACATGTCATCATCCATGGCCGCAAGATGAGCTCGCATCCGAATTTTCCAGTCGTCGTACTCTTCCCTCGAAAACAAAGGAATTTTGTTGTGTGAGATAGACATGTTCATATATAAAGAAGCACGAAACAATGACTTTTTAATAACTGAGATTGCCTGCTCTGATACCACTTGATGGTCCCAGAAATAGGATCACTAAGTAAATAGGAGTTCAGAAGGGGGGGTTGAATGAACTCCTTCGATTTTTCTATTTCAAAACTCTTTTAAAATGTTTTGCAAGCTTCTTGCTTAACTCAAGTCCGAGTTACCAGACTTAAGAATATCTCAGTTATGAGCAAACTTTTCAACCAACAATATTTGTGCCGAAAAAGGCCGATTGGTTTGTGAACAGTAAATAAACACAAATAATATAATCGTGCGTAATGTAAAAGGTAGAGATCAGGATTTTTTTCTGGAAGTTCGGACTTCAATGTCCTACGTCTCCCCTTCTTACTCCTCGGAAGGTATCACTAGAAGACTTTGATGAGAGTAGTCCTTCTACAAACACCCGATCCCGTAACCCGCAGCTACGAGAACTCCTAGTATCTCACAACAACTATCCAAGCAGACACAGCTGCTGGTTACAACACTTTAGTGTTTTCAAACGGCTTTTTGAGAAGCCCGTTTGTTACAGACTCAATCAAATACAACAATGGATACACGTATATGAGACTGTAAAAATCTTCTGGTTTCAACAATGAAACTCGATTACAACAATGTAACCAGAAGATTGAGCGAGACGTTCGGATATTATACAGAAGGACCGGAAGCTACGCAACCGGACTATTCCTATGGTTTAGGTCCAGTGGCTGAACCACTCCGAGGAAGACGCTACTTGGGAGGTGGAGGCTGATATCAAGGAGCGCTACCCAGATCTTTTCGATAAGCTTTCAAATTTCGAGGATGAAATTTCTGTTAGGGGGAGAATATTATAATGCCTAGAAATTTTTCTACCCAAATCGCATGCCTTGTTATTTTATTTATTTCCATCATTATGCTATATGATTTACTTAATTATTTGTCGATAAGTCTTTTTTTTAGAATTTTAATTTAGATTATGAGAGGCTGGAAAGGAGGCGACGGGGACATCGAGGTAAAGATAATTTTTATAAAATTAATTCTTGAGGCTTACTCCATATGCCTTAGAGGACTTTATTGAGATAATTTTTAAACTTCTAACTATTCTTTTAAATATCTTCAACTTAGAAAATTTTGAGATTAGAGAGTGATGGTCCGAGAAATAGGATCACTAAGTAAATAGGAGTTCAAAAGTGGGGGTTGAATGAACTCCTTCGATTTTTCTATTTCAAAACTCTTTTAAAATATTTTACAAGCTTCTTGCTTAACTTAAGTCCGAGTTACCAGACTTAAGAATATCTCAGTTATGACTTTTCAGCCAACAATATTTGTGCGGAAAAAGGCCGATTGGTTTGTGAACAGTTAAACACAAATAATATAATCGTGCGTAATGTAAAAGATAGAGTTCAGGATTTGTTTCTGGAAGTTCGGACTTCAATGTCCTACGTCTCCCCTTCTTCCTCCTCGGAAGGTATCACTAGATGATTTGATGCAAGTAGGCCTTCTACAAACACCCGATCCCAAAGCCAGCAGCTATGAGAACTCCTAGTACTTCACAACACTCCACGCAGACTTCGCTGCTGGTTTACAACCCTTAACAGTATTTTCGAACTGCTTCAAAAAGCCAGTTCGTTACAGACTCAATCAAATGATATACAATGAATACACGTATTTTGAGACTGTAAGCTCTCTGTTTTCTAATACAAAGAAACTTGATTCAACACTATGAACCAGAGAGTGACTCGAAGGATTTATCTATGAAAATCAACACTTGAATGTTCTTCGAATCTTGTGAGCTTTTTGAGTGATTTCAACAGAGAGTAAGCTCTAGAGAAAGTTTGACAGCATGACCGCAATAGATTAATGGCGAAGGATGTTTTCTTCAACACTGCTGCTAATATATATAGGCTTCGATTGCAACGGTCACAAAATTCTCCAAGGAAAATAAATCCCGTTTGAATTGCTGCCAAAATTGTACACCGTAAATCCTGCTCCACTACAAGGTAAATTGCTCACTGACAGAGCCAATTTGTCTTCTTTCCATTTTGTGCAAACACTCCTCTGTAAATTGTACTATTTCCCAGAATAGTACAAATATTGTTCCCTTGATTTGAGGCAATTTCACGACTCTATTTCAGCCATGATTCTTTCCATCTTGAGCGTTGAATGCTTGCAACAGCTGATATCCTGAAATCCTTTCTGGTAACCAGCTCTTCCTTCGTCGTTTGCAATACTGCGACTGGAACACATTTTAATGAATGCACCTGCTGGTTTCTTTTCAACATGTGTGTGTTCCAGCGACTGGTTTCTTTTCAAGCTCAACGACTGATCTTTAAGTCAAAACTTTGTCGTGTCAACTTATTCAAGCGACACCGTTTTGATATCGTTGTAAAGCACCTGCTGGTTACACTGTAGCCTGCGACTGAATGTTCTTCCTGTACGTCGTCGCTTTATCTCTTGTGCTTCTCTTCACAACTGCTGATAGCTTTAGATTCCTGCTGAATGCACTGTAGCCTGCTGCTGATTATAACCAACGCACAAACCATCTGCTGAATCTTTAACACGACGTCGCTTTCTTCAATGTTACGTTTGCTGTTGTCAGCTTCTCGTACCTTCTTCAACTCCTTGCTGTCGACAGCTTCGCTCTATTCTTCAATACACAAACTGTGTTCTTCTCACTGCTGATTGTGATGACATCACTACTGATGTCATCATCGCTGATTCCAGATCTTGCGCTTCAATCCAACAGCTGATTTCTTCTACTTCTGAACACTGTAGATGCCTGCTGACTCTTCTCTTAAAGAAAACATCTGCTGAAATAATGCTTCTGCTGATTTCTCTAAAGAATGCTTCTGCTGAATTGTCTAAGCCAATCAATACGCTGTCGTTTCAACTTATCCAAACGTTGTCGTTTCGCATTCTCCAACGAAATATACTAAGCAACTGCTGATTCTCTTCAAGAATTATTTTCAACTGCTGATAAAAAACTGTGCATTCCAACGACGTCGTTCCAACTTACTTGAACGCTGTCGTTTAGTACTCCTTAGCAAAACACGTTAAAACTCAAATATGTACCTGTGATCGAAACAAGAACAACTACTGATTGCTCGCAAGGAATGTATCTGCTGACTATCTCTTCAAGAAAGTATCTGCTGAATATCTTCGAGAACAAACTAACCACTGATTCCATACCATCTGCTGATTTCCAACGAATACTCCAACTGCTAAAATATCACTTTTCGATTGATAAATGTTCTCCTGTTAGATGCGACAACTGATTATCCAAAAGAAACTTGTCTTATTTTTGTTATCACCAAAACTAATAAATTTTATCCTAACACCAACGTCTTAGAGAGGTGAAACCCACTTGAGGCTGGGCAATGGAGCAAGAGTTGTTGCAGTAGCTATAGGAGATGTTTATTTATTTCTGTCGTCAAATTTTAAGTTGTTATTGAAGGATGTTTTATTTGTTCCCGAATTGATAAAGAACATTATTTCTGTTTCTATGCTTGATAGTGATGGATATTCTTGTGTTTTTGCTAATTCGATTTGCAATATATACAAGAATGAATGTTTGATTGGTATTGTGGAAGC
>KQ991569.1:57403-69386 GCA_001598015.1 Dorcoceras hygrometricum | reverse complement strand
GACTATGAGATATGGCAAATGGATGTGAAAACTACGTTCTTTAATGGAAACATTAAGGAAGAGATCTATATGACGCAGCCTGAGAGTTTCACATCTGTAGGAAGTGAGCATAAGGTATGCAAATTTCAGAGATCGATCTACGGTCTCAAACAAGCATCGAGGAGTTGGAACCTGAGATTCGATGAAACAATTAAGGAATTTGGTTTCATCAAGAATCCCGAGGAGCCATGTGTATATAAGAAGGTAGTTAAAAGCGCTGTGACATTCCTTGTACTTTACGTTGATGACATTCTACTCATTGGGGATGATGTAGGAATGCTGCAGTCAACTAAAGTCTGGTTGTCTAGTAGATTTTCGATGAAGGACATGGGTGAAGCATCCTATATTCTTGGAATACAGATCTATCGGGATAGATCGAAACGGATGCTCGGACTCACCCAAGCCACCTACATCGATACCATACTTAAGAGGTTCTCTATGGAAGAGTCCAAGAGAGGACACCTACCTATGTTCCACGGGGTCACTCTATTTAAGTCTATGTGTCCGAAGACTGATGGGGAGATAGAGAGTATGACACGTGTGCCATATGCCTCGGCAATAGATAGTATTATGTATGGCATGATCTCAACTAGACCGGATGTCGCATATGCTCTGAGTGTCACGAGCCGCTACCAGGCCAACCCCGGGAAATTGTATTGGAAGGCTGTAAAGGATATTCTTAAGTACTTGCGAATGACTAAGAATATGTTCATGGTCTATGGGGGTGGTGAACTGAAATTGGAAGGCTACACTGATTCTAGCTTCCAATGTGACGTGTATGACTCGAAGTCTACCTCTGGATTTGTATTCATGCTCAATAGTGGTGCTGTCTCTTGGAAGAGTTCCAAGCAAGACACCATCGCGGATTCAACCACTGAGGCTGAGTACATTGCAGCATCAGCTGCTGCTAAGGAGGCGGTTTGGATAAGGAATTTCGTCCAAGAGTTGGGCGTCATTCCTGATGGAGTTGGTCCAGTCCCGGTGTACTGCGACAACACGGGTGCCGTTGCGCAAGCAAAGGAGCCTAGGTCTCACCAAAGATCCAAACATATACCGAGGAAATACCACATAATCCGGGATATTGTGGCTAGAGGTGACATAGCAGTTGAGAGAGTCGCATCTGCGGACAACGTTGCTGATCCACTTACGAAGACCTTGCCAGGACCGTTGTTTGAAAAACATCGCGAAACAATGGGACTGCGTCTGATGAGTAGTTGGCTATAGGGCAAGTGGGAGATTTTTAGAGTAGATGCCCAACTAGCCAACTTTTGGCGAGTGGGTTTTATAGACTCTTGTATATGACAATCTTTATTTATGAAATACGCATTTATTTATGGCATTATTTATTTTCATTATGTTATATAATGTTTATAATTGTGTTGGATAAAGACCTAGAATGCACCATAGTGTATGTTAGATGTGATAGTGGATATGATGGCTATCATGAAACACATCTAATAGTCACTGTGCATTCTGAATTCTTTTCTAGTCGATTGGGCCGTCAAAATGAGGATAAGGCCGCCCGAGCTTGAAACTAGCATCTGCGATGTGAAGTACCATGTTTCATTGGTAGGGAACATTGTGATGTTCTGAGCATGCAGATGGATAGTGACCTGGTGATCTATCGAACTACCCTCGTTCGGACTTTCCAAGTGGTTACCATTTGTCGAGTGGATAAGTCCGAGGTATTGGTTGTACTGATTAGTCCTCACTACTCGAAACGCCATTGAGGCTCTACATGATAGGCGTCTCACTTTGACCCGTTTGTCGACTCACTTGGAGTCATTAGGCGGTGGGATTGGGTGAGGTCCCGATGCATGTAGGAGTCGATGCTTCGTTGTCGAGGATTCATCGCTCGCTTTCATGCGTGGATATCCTATGCTATTTGAGGGGATAATAGTGTATAAATCTCAGGCCAGAGTACTGGATGTGTTTTAGGTAAATGGGTTTACCTAGTTACGCTCGCGATGTCACTATTTGATCTCCAAGATGTATGCATAGATATCGGATCTCTAGCGACTCTCGATTTACCAATGGTCGTTGATCTGATCGGGATATATGTGTTGAAAGGACCGTACTGTACGCTAACCACGACCAACTGGTTCTTGCAGGCACTATCGGTGATACCTAGGGGATCATGGGGAGATGTTGCTAGGCGCTTTACCATGGTCCGTTGGGCAAGTCCGAAATTGTGATTTCAGAGCCACAGTGGTTGTGGGCCCACGGCTAGCTATATCCCTGAACCATTGAGGGTCACACAAGTATTGGATTCATGATTCCCGCACGGAAACTGAGCTCAATGTGTTGAGCATAGGAAGAGGATTTTAGGGAGTGCGACTTCCTAAAATTCAACAAGGGTCAAATTGCGATTTCCCACTGTTGAGGGGCAAAACTGTCATTTTGGACTAGGTAATCTGAACCCTGAACCATTGAGGGTCACACAAGTATTGGATTCATGATTCCCGCACGGAAACTGAGCTCAATGTGTTGAGCATAGGAAGAGGATTTTAGGGAGTGCGACTTCCTAAAATTCAACAAGGGTCAAATTGCGATTTCCCACTGTTGAGGGGCAAAACTGTCATTTTGGACTAGGTAATCTGAAAAATTGTTTTTCGCATCATAATGTTCAGTTTTGGAAACTGAGTCGATCGGTCTGATCTGATCATCGATCGGAGTTATGATGAAACCGTAGTGATTTAAATGAACCAAATGTTCATATATTGGACTGGGCCCGCCCCGGGTCCAATGGGCCGGTTCAAGCCCATGTACCATCTTTAATTACTTAAGTTGGTCTAGGGCTACAATCATGACAATTAACATACAAACCCTAGCCTCCACACTTGAACTTGGCCGCCCCCCACCTCTTCTCCTCTCCCTCGGCCGCGCCTCCCCACGCGCCACCGCACGTCGGCCACGCGCCGCCGCCCCTTCGCCGGACTTGTTCCAGCCACCGCGCTGAGGTGTTTCCATCCGTGCTAAATTCGTCAGGCCTTCTAGTTCAGGCTAACGAAGGCATCTTGATTCCGGTCGTGGACCTGATTAGGAGGATCTACCGCCGCCTACAATTCAAGAGCCAGATTTTCCTGCGAATTCTGGTTGGATCCAGGCGCCTAGACGCCAGCAAGGTAACGATTCTATGAAAACCCAATGAATGTTTCTAGAATTGTATTTGAATGTATTGAACGTTTCTCGGGGCAATTTTTGATTTCCGCTGCGCCCCAGGGAAACGGGATCCGGATCCGCCATTGTAAGACAACATCTTCGTGCAATCGTTCACTTATTTCCAAATACCCAATCTCGTATATCAAAAATGGCCGCATCTTTCTCTGTTAACACTCTACATGTTGATTTCGAGTCTGTGCTCGCTATGGAGCACTCTGGCATGGTGGGCATGTTCAAGACGTTGGAACACACTGGACTCAAAGTGTTTCTGAATGCAACTGGTTCCGTGTATGAAGCAGCTATTGGTGAGTTCTTCGTTAACACGAAAGTAATAGCAGGAACGATTGTAAGATTGTTGCCACTAGGAAATTGGCCCTGTCAAAAGAGATGTTTGCTGAAGCTTTCGGGTTGCCAACCGAGGGAATGGTTGGGTTCTTGGATATTTCGAAGGAAATTATCAGTGAAATGAGAATCCAATTCTCTAGCTCCGATATGCCACTCCATGCACCCAGTAAGAAGAAAGAAATGAAGATGGAATTTTGTCTACTGCATGACATTGTGGCAAAAGCGCTATGTGAAAAGGCTGGGTCCTTCGATATGGTGACCAGTGAGAAGTTTGACCTGATGGTAGCCATTTCCGACGGTTTACAGGTAAACTGGGCTCAAATTCTTTTTAATACTTTACTTTCTATGGTGAACAATCCGTCTAGGCAGTCACAGGGTTATGCCATGCAAATTAGTGTTATGTTGGGAAATATGGTTAAAGCTGATTTGGGAGAATCAGTCAAGTTGCACCCACAGAAAGTTCTAAATGATAAATCTGTGGTGACGTATATTAAGAAAAATTTAAAAGTAACTCCGCTGGTGAATCCAGAAAGAAAACTAAAGACAGCAAGTAATACTGAGGGCGGTGAGTCGCAGTTAGCCCAGACAGTGGGACAGGAAACTAGAGGTGATGAGAAGAAGAAGGCGGTGAGTAAGAAGAAGCATGCATCAAAGACGGAAGCGGCTAAGTAAAGAAATAAATTTGGTAAGAAGACGGTAAACAAGAAAGTGGAGGCTAAGAGCCAAGATTCTTCTGTGAATTCCACTTCTGAGACCAGCTCAGATGTGGATTCGCGCCCGCTGTCTAGACTCAAGAAAAGTGGCGTTGCAACTAAGAATAAATTGAATCTGAACCTATCCGATTCAGAAACCACTGTGTCCATTCCCCAAGTGCCAATTCAGAAGAAGCAGAGGACATAGAAGCAGAATAACCAAAATAAATTGAGTGGTGACAAGGTTGATTCCCAGCCTGGTTTGATACTTGCCATGCCCGATGGAGGTGAAGGGATTTCTATAGCTGGTGGTCCTGAGGTTCATCCGACGACACGCACAGTTCTAAATCTGGACGGACTGACTGTGTTCGTTGGTTATCGATCTGGTAACACCTACAAAGTCAACTGGTCAGACCACCCACAGACAGAGCAAACATGTCTCGTAGCTGACTCTTCAAAGAGTTGGCTATGGCATCAGCGAATGAATCATCTCAACTTCAAAACTATTGCCAATTTGAGTAAGCGTGAGTTGGTTGATGGCTTGCCCAAGCTAAAATTTTCAAATAAGATTTCCTCTGTTTGTCAGATGGGTAAACATTTAAAATATAATTTCAAAACAAGAGGCAGTGATAAAACCTCATGCAAGCTGGATCTTTTACACATGGATCTATTTGGTCCAATACTCGTTACCAGCTTAGGGGGAATGAAGTACACCCTTTTTGTAGTTGATGATTTTTCAAATTTACTTGGGTGTTGTTTTTTAAATCAAAAGATCAAACTGCCGCTCTTAAAACGTCTTCAAAATGAGCAATCTTTCAATGTCAACCGGATTAGGATTGATAGAGGCACAGAATTTTTGAATTTTAAAATCTCCTCCTATCTGGATGACATTGGAATCAGACATGAGTTGTCTGCAGCTAGAACACCTCAGCAAAACGGGTTGGCTGAGCGAATAAATCGCACTTTAAAAGAAGCTGCCACAACTATGATTGTTGATTCTAGCATTTCAAATCAATTTTGTGCAGAAGCAGTCAATATAGCTTGTTACACTCAAAACAGATCGATGATAAACAAGCGACATGTAGTTACTCCATATGAGATCTGGACCTGACATTTAATATTTCAGGGTGTTTGGATGTAGATGCTTCATCCATATTAATGGTAAAACGTACTTACGAGCCTTTGATGTAAAATCTGATGCAGGAATCTTTCTGGGATACTCAACTATAAGCCGATCATATCGAGGTTTCAACAATAGAACACTTACAGTTGAAGAATCTGCTCATGTGGTGTTCGATGAAACCAGCTTTCGATCAACTTCAGCTTCGAATTTAAATGATCTGTTCACTCATCTGGAGTCTACCAACCTTGATGAATCAAGAGATGATGAGGCACTTAACAGATGTCAAGCTGATGATCAGCCCGCTCCAAATATGCCTATCACAAACGAAAATATTCAAGATGTCGAGCGAGCCGGCCCGGATTGCAATCAAGCTGGTGGAGAGCATGATCAGAGTGCTGAACTAAACATAACAAGTGGAAGCCAAGACAATCCAGCTGGGACACAGGGGGAACAGCACGAACCATCTACCTCACATGGACCAGGTCTTTTGTGGAATAAGAATCATTCACCTGAGCTGGTCATTGGTAATCCTACTGTACTTGTTAGGACACGAGGCCAGATGATAAACGAATACCTTAATTCTGCTTTCATATCACTTATTGAACCCAAGAAAGTAGACGAAGCCTTAGCTGACCCAAGCTGGATAGACTCTATGCAAGAAGAATTAAATCAATTTGAACGCAGTAAAGCATGGCATCTAGTACCTAGACCTGATGATCAAAACATTATAGGAACTAGATGGGTCTTTAGGAATAAGTTATATGAAAGTGGAAATGTAGTTCGAAATAAGGCTAGGCTGGTAGCGCAAGGATATAGGCAAGACGAAGGTATAGACTTTGAAGAATCCTTCGCACCTGTAGCTAGAATTGAAGCTATTAGGATCTTTCTTGCATATGCATCATTTAAGAATTTCAAAGTTTATCAGATGGAAGTCAAAAGCGCATTCTTAAATGGCATCTTGAACGAGGAAGTGTATGTTACACAACCTCTTGGCTTCGTAGATCATCCCAGACCAAAGCATGTATTCAAGCTTGATAAGGCATTTTATGGTCTGAAACAAGCTCCTAGAGCTTGGTATGATAATCTGTCCAAATTTCTTATTGATCATGACTTTATTATTGGTTTTGTCGACAAGACACTATTCAAATTTGTGAAAATTGATCATGTCTTGCTCGTACAGATTTATGTTGATGATATTATCTTCGGCTCTACTAATTCCAAGATTTGCGACAAATTTTCCAAGCTTATGCAGGAAAAATTCGAAATGAGCATGATGGGGGAGCTGACTTTTTTCCTCGGATTACAAGTAAAGCAGCTTGAGGATGAAATATTCATCAATCAAAGGAAATATACCAAAGAAATTCTCAAGAAGTTTGATCTGGAAAAATGCTCAGTGCTTCCATTAAGCTGGACAAAGACGAATCTGGAACTACCGTTGAGTAACCATGTATCGTGGGATGATTGGTTCACTTCTATACCTCACAGCAAGCAGGCCAGACATCATGTTCTCAGTCTGTATGTGTGCAAGGTTTCAAGCTGATCCAAAACAATCACACTACATGGCTGTTAAGCGTGTTCTTAAATATCTCAAAGGCATGCAGAACGTGGGTCTTTGGTATCCCAAAGACTCAAGTTTAAATTAAATTGGCTATAGTGATGCAGACTATGTAGGATGTAAGATTGATCGGCGAAGCACCAGTGGGACTTGTCAATTTCTGGGTGATAGATTAATTTCCTGGTTTAGCAAGAAACAAACATCAATTGCCACATCCACCGCTGAGGCAGAGTACCTTGCAGCTGGAATCTGTTGCGCTCAAATGTTATGGATTCAACAACAGCTCTGTGACTATGGCATTGATGCACAAGAAGCACCCATCTCTATGACAATACTAGTGCAATCGCAATCACTCAAAATCTCGTGCTACATTCTAGAACCAAGAACAATGACATACGTCATCACTTCATATGATACCATGTGCTGAAGAAAGACGTTCGGGTGGAGCATGTGCCAAAAGATCAGCAAGTAGCTGATATCTTCACCAAGCTCTGCCGGACGCTAAGTTTTCTTACTTTAGAAATATCTTAGGTCTCTTGAATATGTCATAACTATATTCTACATGCATAAATTCAGGGGGAACAATATGAGTCAAACGGATAACTAAATAAGTCCACTGACTGCTTTTGAGCTGGTTAGTGCCTTGGTGGTCTAGTCCAGCTTGGAGCAATAACAGTGTGTGTTATCATGGTGTTTGATTTATTTGTTTCTGTGCTGGTAAATAAAATCAAACTGTTGATATTGGGTTATTTCTGAAACGTTTTTAAATCGGACGGTTATCTCTATGGAATTTCAAATGTCTTTTAAATATGATGATGACACGTGTCCCGTAAAAACCCTTCTCTCTCCACGATCATACATAAACTGTTTACCTTTAATTTTCACAGTACGCTTTCAAAAATTTTCGCGCGATTTGCTTTCTTGCAACCAAATCTACTGCATTCTTTGTGCAAATAATTTTCTTATTTCCAGATTCCCATTCCCGCACTATCAAAATGGCTGCATCTTTCTCTGTTAACACTCTACAGGTTGACTTCGAGTCTGTGCTCTCTATGGAGCACTCTCGCATGGTGGGCATGTTCAAAACATTGGAAAACACTGGACTCAAGGGATTTATGACTGCCATCGGTTCCGTGTATGAAGCCGCTATCGAAGAGTTCTTCGCTAATGCGAAGGTAATAGTGGGAACTATTGTAAGCTTTGTTGCCAATAGGAAATTGGCCCTGTCAAAAGAAATGTTTGATGAAGCTTTCAGACTGCTAACCGAGGGAATGGTTGGGTTCTTGGACATTCCAAAAGAAACAGTGACTGAAATGAGAAGCCGATTCTCTGGCTCCGATGTGCCGTTTCGTGCTCCGCGTAAGAAGAAAGAAATGAAGATGCATTTTCGTCTACTGCATGACATTGTGGCAAAAGCATTGTGTGCTAAAACTGGGTCCTTTGATATGGTAACCAGTGAGAAGTTTGACCTGATGGTAGCCATTTCCTTCGGTCTGAAGGTAAACTGGGCTCAAATTCTCTTTAATACCGTGCTTGCTATGGTGAATAGTCTGTCTAGGCAATCATAGGGGTATGCTGTGCAACTCAGCGTTGTGTTGGGAAATATAGTGAAGGTTGATTTGGTGGAATCAGTCAAGTTTCACCCACATAAATTTCTAACTGATAAATCTGTGGTGACTTATAATAAGAAGAATTTAAAATAACTCCGGCTGGTGAGTCCAGCAAGCACACTGAGGATACATCATGCAATACTGAGGGAGGTGAATCACAGATAGCGCAAACAGAGGGACAAGAACCTAGAGTTGTCAAGAGGGAGAAGGCGGGAGCAAAAAGAATAAGGCAGCAACAGCAACGGAGGATAAGAAAAAGAAACAGGTTGTGAA
Organism: Dorcoceras hygrometricum; assembly: GCA_001598015.1. NCBI lineage: Eukaryota > Viridiplantae > Streptophyta > Magnoliopsida > Lamiales > Gesneriaceae > Dorcoceras > Dorcoceras hygrometricum. Next base: position 60,587 of record KQ991569.1, on the reverse strand, counting down.
GAAGATTGTGCCAAGCCACACCGTGGAGGCTGGGAGCAAAGATGCTCCAACGGATACCTGTCTCAGCCTAGCTTGGACTTGGATTCGCGCCCGCGGGGTGGGCAAAAGAAACAAGGTGGCACCAAGCGGAAGAAAGTGGTTTCGTCATCAGACTCAGAGTCCACCATTTCTCTACCGATTAAGGATTTTGCAAAGAAGTAGTGGACACGGAGGCGTAAGAAGCAAAATAAAATGAGTGGTGACAAAGTTGATTCTCAGCCTGGTCCGATATCAGACGTACCCGATGGAGGTGAAGGGATTTCTGGTGACAAGAACATTGTTGTTGGCCCAAGAAGGGGTGAGAGAACAGCTTCTGAACAGGATGGACAGGCTGGTGATGATGATCACCACAATGATAGACATGAAGAGAATCCGGGGTGTGAAACCCAGACGGACCACAGGGGTCAAGATGAAAATATATCAAATGATGATCAGGGTGAGAGAGTACAATCCATTGCGGATGGTCTTGAAGGAGAGACAACAGAAATGGAGGCATGGGTTGACAAGGATGCAAGGGTTGAGCAGAATTCATGTAATCCTCAACTTGAGAGGGAGGCTGATACCATTGAACGAGATCTTGTGGTGCGATCAGGTCCTGAGCAACCAGCTCAGAAGACCTTCACATATACTGGGAAAGGGGTATTTGAGCCCATACAGATTAGGGAAATTAACTGGGTGACGCACTTCTTGCCGAAGATTGCTCCAGAATAAAAAGGCAAAGGGGCGCTAGAAGTGGTTGCAAGACCGAAGCCAGTTGAAGAGCATTGTAATTTGATTCTTAACAGTGCTTGGGAAGTTCTATCCAATATACTTGTTGACTTTGATGAATGGATACACTTCTGCACTATGGTCAAACTCCGGGATATCTCTTCCTTTGAGGACCTGACCCAAATCAAAGACAAATTTTTGGTGTTGGCTGAAAATGAGGAAGTTTTTGAACTGCTACAGCGCAGGTCGCTGTTGATGTACAAATTAAACGAAGAGGAATTCCATATGCTGTTTGATAAGCATCTGGAAAATTTCAAAATTGATGTACCTTCTATCAATCACGATTACCTGTGTATTCGCTTTCTCAACAAAGAGCTCAAGGAAATAGCAATGCAGCAAAGGGCTCAGCGTGTGCTAGCTGGTCTACCGATTGTTGCTCCCTAAGCATCATTTGTAGGAGCAGCATCAAATCAATCTGAGACTGTTGCCTTTGAGTTTTCCTCTCAGGCTGACCAAGAGCAAGCACAGGGACAAGCCTCAAATCAGCAGCAGGAGAAGATTGTTGAGGTTGTCAGTAGCTTTGTAAATATAGAGGAAACTACCAATGAAACTAGGGAGCATCAGGCTCCAAATAATGAGCATCAGGATCCAAATAATGAGCATCAGGCTAAAGTGACGAGCATCGGGCTCATGAAGAACAAGTCAGTGTATCGCAGAATTCCTTGTGTAGACAGCGAGAACAACCAGGTTCTGGTGAAAATCCTACTCAGCTTGAGGATCCTTCTGTAAATAATGAGGATCATGTAAATAATCTGGGTACAAGTCCCTTTTCAGAAGAAAATAATACGGACCATCAGGGTCCCAATCCATCTAATCTCCAGATGGTTGCATATACTGGGTACAGCGAAGAGAACACCCGCATATCTTTCCTAGAGGACTCCGATTCCTCGCACGCTAGTGCACAACAGATGTTTATATCCAGTCCCCCCGCAAGTCTTCATACTGGTTCTAATCTCGAAGAGGTCGAGAAGATTGTTGCTTCATTGAACTCCAGAATAATGTCTATGGAAGCAAGGATGATGTCCATGGATTCAAAGTCAAGACTGTGGATTCTAAACTTAGTTCTATGGATTCAAAACTTGAACAACTGTTGAATCTTTAGTCCTTTATCAAGCACGACATTGGTACCTCCAGGCGCATTTTCTATGATAAGATAGATACAGTGGCTAGAAATGTTAAGTCCTCACAGACGTCGCTGGAAACCATTGTTCTACATCATCTTACTGAGCATCAACTTCAGCTGGCCAGTGAGTTGGGCTTTGTTAAAATGAAACTTGTAGCGCCCCAAAATCCGTAGGACCACAATTTCTAGTCCTTTTAAAATTAAGGACCATTTAAAAATTTCAGACTTCAGCTTATTGTTTAATTGAAAGCTGATTTCTTATTTTCATATTTCAGTCACGGCGCAGAGATCTGATCAGATGTCACCCCGAGCACAAGACGAGCGATTTTCAGATTTCACAAATAAAAATGGTTTTGGGATGGGAGGATGGTTCTTTTTCAGATTCGTGTATCACTTGTATAAATTAAAATAGTGTCAGGGGATTTTTAATAAAATCTTAAGGAGTGAGCGTGGTACACCATACCTACTCAAGTGTTATTTCCCTGTTACGAATCATGCTCCCATGCTTGTGTCCTTGTGGACTATAAGATCAATAATTTACTAGAAAATCTTCATTTTCATAAAAGAAACCAGTGGAGCTCGCCGCGGTGCTTGAGGAGACCTTCTGCTAAGACATGTTGTGTTTTGTGTTTCTCCAATTTAGGCAAGTAAATCTGATTCTTGCTACGCCATGAAAGCATATGTATTGTTTCCTTTCAGCTCTGTGAATTCTTGCCTGGGTTTATGTTCGATATAAGTTTCTGTTCATGTCTCTATTGATTTGCACTATACTTAATGTATCGGGTTAACTGTTGGTTCCTGTTAAAACTCAAAAAAAATGTGCTTTATGATGTTGACGATGAGGATATTGTTTTAAAATGCTGAGAATTTCAGATTCCAGTTCCTTACGAAGTTATGAAAGTTCTTTTCCCATAGGATGGTGATGTCTGGACCCGACGCCATGAAATTGGTGATGCTAGTTGAATCAGGAGTTGATTCTGGTTTGATAGGCATCGCTGGTATTGTTGGAAGTCGTTCAAATGTTACATCGTTGATTTCTTAGTCAGATTCCTATTTCTCTTGTTGAGAATCAGATTTCATGAAGACATCTGAAACTTCTACGTCATACCTGATTTTCTTTCAACATTCGGTCTCAATCAGATTTCACATCGTTGACCGTTGACGTCTGATGGGATCAATTCCATTTTGTTGACCTCTGAATTGTCCCAACAGTTGAGTTCCCTGTAGACATCCGCTGTCGTTCAACTGTTACTT
>KQ991569.1:31639-50408 GCA_001598015.1 Dorcoceras hygrometricum | reverse complement strand
GAGTACAACGGGACCTATTGGGAGAGCTTCTGAGCCATAAGTCTGACGAAAAGATTGATGGTGGTTATGTATACGATGAGATCTTATGTTTTAATGCCTTCCTTTAAACTATGATGTCTTATGTAATGTAACTGCCTGCATATTGTGCTCTTGTTATTCTCAGTTTTGCTTGCTGAGCCCCTAGGCTCACTCGCTTTCTTGGTGCAGGTGAGTCAGTTACGGAGCAGATGGGAGGTGGAGTCTGAACTGGGTGGAGCGTGTGGGTGTTTATCGAAGGCCTACGGTTCCGCTATGTTATTGATGTTTTTGTTGTTTTTGATCTTTGACAAATCTGTATTAAGATCTATTACAACAATGATTAAGTCAGATAGAGTTCTAATAGTTGTAATCCGCAGTTGCATTTGTATTTCGAACTTTGATATATGAAATCTGATTACTAGAAGTCTGTTCGTACTTTGATTTTTATTTTGCAAGGCAATACAGCTTGCGGTTTTCATTTCAGCCCTTCAATTCTGTTTCTATTTCCTTTTCTTTAAATCCATGACCCCGTGAGGTCTGGGTCTGGGCGTCACACAACTGGTGGAGTTGGTTGATCACCTCAATAAGTCTGGTGATGCCAAAAATGGGGAAGGTGGCCAAGGTAGTAGACCGGGAGAAGGATCAGGTGGCTAAGGTGATAGACATGGGGAAGGTCCAAGCAGCACAAGAGGAAAAGGACCGAGCTCGAGCTACAGGAGAGGTGGTGAAGATAGAAACAGAAGCACAATCGAACTTAGTAGTCTTTGTAATAGGAACGAGTTTTTAGTGTAAATTTTTGTATGGTTAAAGGTCAATAAAAATCTATTTACGATCAAAGTTTGGTCATCACCAAGAAGGGTGAAATTGTTAGGATAAATTTCGAAAGTTTTGGTGATAAAAATAGACGAGAAAATAAAATTCATAAGAGAGATCAATCGGACCAAAGTGGCAAGATCTAGACAAGACTTACTACGTTGGAAGTAGAAACCAAATCGGAGCAGAGTCAAGCTTGTCAAGGAAAAATCAGCTCAGAGCATTCAGGTACGCTGGTTAAGGACAAACCAGCACAGGTAATCTAATAACCAGCTCGGGATATTAAGGTATGCTTGTTTAGGAAAAACCAGCTTAGTACTAGGCCAGGCAGATACCAGCTCAAAAATGCTTAACCAGATAAGGGCAACTTATTTGAGAAAATTAGAAGAGCAAAGAACACTGGATTAGACAAGAGGAGAACAGTGATCTACAGCTGAGAGAACAGATCGCAGATAACAAACCAGCTGCAGTGATGAGTAACCAACTGGAAGATCAGTTAAGGAAACCAGCTCAAAGTAGATTAACTCTACAAGTGATATGAAGCTGATGATATGAGCATACAGGAATTAATATTCGAATCAGCATAAAACAGAGACAAGAGCAGTATGGTTTCGATCAAGATAGGACCCCATCAAGAAAAGCAGCTGATATTCAGAAACCAGATCGAGTGATCGGCTAAGTTAGAAGGTAACTTGGCAAATTGAATTTTGGAATGTCTGAAGTCTAGTACTTCCTGATCAGTGACATTTGACATCTCTGCACTGATAAGTAGTCGTTGAAACTACATTGAGCTAAAACCAGATACGCAGAGATACAGTACAAACTGAAGACGGTGCAGAGTTGCTAAAAAGATCAATGCATTTAATGAAGATGTACTTTCATCGTACAGACATTTAAGACGCCGCAGGCAATTCAAATTGGATACATTCAATGTGTCTACTGGCTACATTTATTAACGTTGTATCCCAAGGGTATTTATAGAAGAGAAGAGCAGTTGTGAAGAGGTTACGAGTGATAGATTACAACAGAACGATTTTTGATATCTCAATCTAACCAGCTCTCACAAGAAAAAGAGTTCATCTTGAACCAGCTCGCTACTAGTGACACAAGCACAAATTGTTTTACTCAACTCTGTGCCACTACTCTTCTAGACACACTCTGTAAACTCCATTTTTAAATCATAAACAGAGAGTGTAGAAGTGCTAGATTAGCACAACCAGCTTAGTGTTGTGTATTTATATTGTGAATCAGATCGCGGGTCTGGTTCGTTGGATGATTGCTAGGAGTTCTCGTGGCTGTTGGTTGTGGGAGTGGGTTTGTACAAATGGTTGTATAAATCAAATCTTCTAGTGGATCCTTCCCAATGAGGAAGAAGGGGAGACGTAGGAGAATTTGCTCCGAACTTCCAGAAACAAATCTCTCGTCCCTACATCTTTTTACATTCACGCATTTGATTAAATTGTTCACTGATTGAATCGTGTTATTTCCGCATAAAAATCATTTTTATTAAATGAGACACCAGTAGTCACTGAGAACATCTTCCTAGCTGGTAACTCGGCTGAAAGTTTGCGCCAAGCTGTAAAATTTTTGAAACAAACTTTCAAATCAAAATTAGCAAAGGAGTTCATTCACCCCCTGAACTCCCGAGCGTATTTTCGATCGTAACATCCAGCACAGTAAAACCAGATCAGCTCACACCTGACCTGATCATACGAAACAGTTCGAACCATGCACAGTAGCATCAGATCGCATCCATAGATCAGATCGCGCACTAGTCAGCTCGCGCACTCCAAACAGCTCTCGCCCGATCTGATCTCTCATTCAACTCGCACCCGATACGAATGGCACAAACAACTCTCACCTAATCTTTTCTTCACCATCAGCTTACGCCTAAGCTGATTCACCAAACAGCACAACACAACACTTCTGGTCTTATTGCTCAGCTCAGAACACCAAGTACATTCCCAAGCTGAATCCAGCCTACGCCTCACTTCTATAATCTGATAGCAGCTCAGAGAAACCACACTGTCAGCTCGCACTAAAACAAATCAGATAACACTATAAATCAGCATGTACTATACTGCATAATACTTTCAGAACAGCTTGCACAACATCATATCAGAGCTACCATCAGACCAGCTTGCATCAGCTAATCCCTACTAACTCGATTAACCCTTTAACCTCATTATTCCCGATTAAACCTCTGAAATCAAATCTCAATATTCACTAATTATCTCTAATAAATCTCGATCCTCACAGTTTTGAAAGAATTGAAATAGGTGGAGATATTTATAAAAACAAAATTTAAATAAGTGTCGACTCGTCGGGTCGACCGATTTCAGAAGCAGTCGACCTGTGAGGATTGAGATTCGAAAATTTTGATTAATCGAGAGTTAGTGATTAACCAGGTTTGATTAAGGATTGATCACGGGAGTTATGGATTTTTGAATTTCATATTTTGGTTTAGAGTTGTTCAGCTTTGAGTCGCTAGGCGATATAGGGAGAAATCTGTGTTGAATTTGGAGTTGATTGTTGAGTCTTTCGATGAGAGATGTGATTCCAGTAGTAATTCACACTTGAGGATCATCACTGGAAGAAGATGAGCCAGCAGCGTCTTTGCGCGGGAATTTGTGAGCATTCAGAAGTGAGTACTCAGCAGTGGCGTGATTCAGATGTCAACGCTAGTCAACGGTGCTTAGTACCTAACGAGCGCGGATATGAGAGTAGCGGGAGACATCTGTTGCATTAGAGCGCGGGTGCGAGAAGCTGCCATGTGTTGGTCAACATGTCTGAGTTGACTGCTATTGTTAGAGCTGTTCAGATATTGCTAGCGAGAGAGAGATCTGTTCCAGCTGTTGGAGTTCTGCTACGTCGTTTTGATTAGTTAGCACGACGTCGTTTGAGGTTGTGCGTTAGAGGAATGTAGCGAGCGGGAATTTGTGAGCATTCAGAAGTGAGTACTCAGCAGTGGCGTGATTCAGATGTCAACGCTAGTCAACGGTGCTTAGTACCTAACGAGCGCGGATATGAGAGTAGCGGGAGACATCTGTTGCATTAGAGCGCGGGTGCGAGAAGCTGCCATGTGTTGGTCAACATGTCTGAGTTGACTGCTATTGTTAGAGCTGTTCAGATATTGCTAGCGAGAGAGAGATCTGTTCCAGCTGTTGGAGTTCTGCTACGTCGTTTTGATTAGTTAGCACGACGTCGTTTGAGGTTGTGCGTTAGAGGAATGTAGCGAAGTCTGATTCGTGACAGCTGAGCCAGCTATGAGTGAGCGCTGGATTCAAAAGTGAGGATTCCTGCTGTAGTGCAAGATGAGATCTGAGTTGTTAAAACAGAAGCTGGATTCGAGGATTTATATACAAGTGCTGTTTGACACATAACGTATATTTGAACCCGACATTTCCTATCTCCTTCCCCGATACCCTCGAAACCCTTACTGTTCATCGAGCACTATTTCTCCGATTTGCCGTCGATTTCCGTCGTTGTTTGGAGAAAGACTGGTGGAGCTGAGATCGTCTTGCTTAGCTCTTTTGATTGTTACCAGTTAGGCGACCTGATTCGATGCGTAGGAGGAGCACGAAGGAATCCCTGTGTTCGTGAATTCTGCGACATTTGACCCGAGAATTCCTTAGTTCATTTGGGCCTCTGGGTAAGAGTTCCTTACTGTTTTTGAGTTTAGTTCTAGTTGTTAGAACCCGTGTTGATAGTTAGAACCAGATATGAGTTCTGATCGTAGGCAGTAAGGTGTAGAAATCCAGATTTGAGCTAATTTATGAGATGTCTTAACAGATTTGAGTTCCCAGGCAGTTCCTCTTGTGTTTTCGCGACCAGCGAAGGAGCAGATTGGTGAAGGCTGAGTTGACGTGTCCTGGTGAGATCTGTTGAGGTAGAGTCTGAGCGTTGAGGTACGAATTGAGCTTCTGATTACAGCTTTGGCATAAGCGTGTAGTGTTTTGAAGCATGGATGATGATCTGTGAAATCTGTTTGTGTAATTACTGTGTTTTACATGAACAGTTAGGGATCCTACCTGAATTTATATGTTCTGTTTACGTGATTTATGCATGTTGAAATCATATTTGAATTTCCTGGCATTCATGCATACATATTGAGCCTGGTTGATTGATTGAGAACCTGAGAGAGAGCCATGTTGTGATTGGTAGACAGATTTGTCGTGCCTGAAAGGTCCAACTCTATCATCGGAGTGGTGACCGACTGAATTGTCGTGTCTGATTACCACCGAGCTGTGATGGATAATTGAGTGGCCAGCCCTGAAGATCATGGATCGATGATTTCCACCGGCTGATTGGCTGTGCGTGGTATAGAGGCTCGCCTTTGATTTGCCAGCTGACTCGTTGGCCTAGATTGATCGATCTTTGATAGCCCTCACGCATTCATGTTTTGATATACATCATGTTTATGAGTTGCTGTTGTCTTAGTGCTCTTCGTACTGAGGTTTGACCTCGTGTTTCTTTCCCTGTTATTGTGTTCGTTGGTCTGTGTTGCCCATTGCATGAGCTACAGGTAATCTGGCTGGGCAGAGTGGAGCTTCAGCTAGTAGATCCCCGTTTGGTTGAGTCCCAGTGTATTTATATTATGTATTGAGCCAGGGGATGTCCTGTGCCTTTATGTAGTTGGGGATCTGTAGTTTGAGATTTATTTGATTACCTGTCTGTGTTTTGATTTTGAGTTAAATCCTATTTTGAGTATGTATTATTTTAAATGACGATTTTGAGTTCAGGCCCATGTATTTCGAAAAATTTTTAAGCCCTATTTTATGACTTCCGCTATTATGTGCTTAATTGTGCTGTAAATTCCTTGTCGATTAGCACGGGGCCTGACATTTTTGGTATCAGAGCTTAAACTGGGATAATCTCGTTTTCCTTTGATCACACTCGAGTCTAGGCACAGAGTTTTGATTTGATTTCTTGATTGACTCTGTGACTTGTTTGATTTGATATATGTCTCTGTGATTATCTGCTGTTAGACTTACCATGAGATTTGATTAGATTCCGTTGAGGAGAGGTAGAGGTAGGACTGCTAGACGTTCCGTTGAGGAGTCTAGGGCCTCAGAGAGCGACGAGGATGTTCAGCAGAATATTCCTTTGCACCGTAGAAAGAGACAGGCAGAGGTGGAGGATGTGACGAGACAGATAGGTGAGATGGATCTAGTGTTGGCTAGGTTCCAGAGAACAAATCCCCCTACGTTCACTGGCGCCGATGGTGGTATTTCGGCGGAATGCTGTTTGGAGCATATGGAGGGCTTGTTTGATACTTTGGAGTACACAACAGAGCGGAGACTGAAATTGGCCGTTTTGCAGTTGAGAGAGCATGCTCAACGTTGGTGGAAGGGTACTTCCAGAGTGATGATAGAGACCAAAGTTTTGGCTTCGTGGGAGAGCTTCTGTTCCGCGTTTCGACAGGAGTATACCCTCGAGTTGTCAGGCCTCGTGCTCACAGCAGATAAACACATGCGAAAGCTATCAAAAAGTGGGTAAAATTTTCGCTTTTAGGCCCGACGGTTTAAAACGATATAAGTTAAAATAATGCGATACTCAAAATAAGATCCCAGTTTAAAACCAATAAGGCAGCCTGCCAACAAATAATAGCATACAGTACCAAGAAAACATGTATCGGACTCCAAACACTGGTCACAAGGACAAAGCACAGGGCATCCCCTGGCATAACTGATACATATATATACGTATGCTATAGGCGACGGGGACACACTAGCCACCTCCCGGGGCACCACCAGCTGGGCTAAAACCACGACCAGCTGTATTACCTGGGTTTCCTGCAAATACACAAACACGGAAACAAACCAAGCCCCGGAGGGACATGGGGTCAAACCCCAGTACGGAGAGCAACTATAAATCAGCAAATAAGCAGCAAGAATGAAAGGTAGATGCTATGCATGATATGCTGGACAACAACTGATGACTCCAACCGAGAATGGACGTCAAAGAATCAATGCATAGCTCAACTGAATCTGCAACAGATGGTGGCCACTGGGTGTGTTCCAAGTGTGGTAGCTAACCACTCGCCCGGACACACACCCGAATACCAGATGTAACAACAACTTCCCTGCTGTTGTCCTACCTATGCACTGTGGTAGTTAGCCACTCGGTGCATAGAGACTAACAAAACCCAGCAGGGAAAATGAGAGTGCGGTATTGCCGCTCGCCCTCGAACCTGGTAAGAAAACAGAACAACAACGAAGCAACGATGGCTAAAGAAAGATGAAAATGCGTGTATGCACATGCTGGACAACAACAAGCATATCAACATATGCGCAACAATAACAAAACCAGCAACATACACCATATAACACACGGCAAACCCAAACCACAGCCTCAACAGGCAACAAAACAGGGCAGCCAACAGATAGCCATCTAACAATTCATCCAAGCTGTCACCTTGCTGAAATTACAAGCTCAACCCGTACCTTAATTTCCTCAAAGAACGAAGCAACTCACTGCCTGCACAAATCTGCCAAGATACACAACACACAGATTTCAGGGCAATTAACCAAACTCACGGCCAACCTAACAATTCTCACGGCCAACTTCTCAAGGGCTCACGGCTGGAATTTAAACACTAAAACCAGCGCTCAACCTAACCCAAAACAACTCACAGGAAGCTTAAAACAAGACCCAGAACAAGATCTCAAAGCTAGATCGAAAAGCTACCTGCAACGATGAAATCACACGCAAGAACAGCAACTTCGCGCTTTCAATCCAACCCACGAAGCTTCCAAAAATGGTGTAGGATGATAGAGCTTCTCGAGAGGAGTCCAACGCTACCTCACACGAGCAAAACAACCACCGGAAACGCCGGGAATTCACCGGAATAGCTCACGGTGAACAGTAACGAGGGTTTGAGAAAACAGAGAACGAAAGGCTGGAAAATATTCTAAGTATAGAATCTGGTATCGAATTTGAAGACCAAGTCTTCCTATAAATAGCACTAGCAACGACTGGAACCAATTCAAATAATTGTCCACCGACAAAAACCAGTCGACACCATAAATCTCCCAAACCAGCAGGCACAATTAACCAGCAGATGCAAAGAAACTAGCTGCTGAAACCCCAAACCACGCTAAAATTGTCCTCCGACAAAACCAGTCGACACAACAATTCCCATAACAACAGTCGCAAGAACCAACAGCTGAACAAATCTCAAGTCACGCTAAACAAATCCAGTCGCTAGCTACAGTAACGAACACTCTCTCAAAGCTGGACAACCAGTCGCTGCTTCGAAAATACAAGAGCTGGACAACCAGTCGACCGGACGCTAAAATCGCAAAAAGGCAAACCATCGACTGGTCCTCTAAACGGCGTCGCACTACCAGCAGCTGGGTATCCAGTCGCAAGACGAACAACGCACAACGCTTCCCTCGTCTGGTACCAGTCGCAACATCAAAACGCAGCGTCGCAACTAATCAAAACGGCGTCGCACAACTGACGTCATCCAGTCGCTAGCTTTCGTGAAATACCAGTCGCAGGCTACATCGTACCACCAGTCGCAAGATACGAAACACAATCAGTCGCAAGCTACAAAACTTTGACCCGCGTTGACCATTGCTCTCGACTGATCATCCAGACGCAACAACTCCTCGCAGCTGGTACCAGTCGCAATACCCCAAACGACGACGTATAGCGCTCAACACAAAACACGCTACTAAACTCTCGACTGGTTCCTCGACTGGTCTCTTCACCAGCGACCACAACACAATTCACTAACGCATCTGCAGCATTACAAAACGCGCTTCGACTGGTTTTTCGCCACCGACCAGCTTTTGCCTCAAAGCTCAAACACACGAAAACATCCAGAATTGCTCCACACACGAAATGGAACCCGAAAATGCAACTCAAAACAGATATCTAAGCACGAAATCTCATGATCAACCGATTAATTCCACTAATTAATCCTTAATACAAAATCAGGTCTCACACGAGTCATACTTCAATAACCGCGAGAGGGAGTTCGACAACATGAAGCAAGGGAATTTGAAGGTTGCTGAGTATGCCAGACAGTTTTCTTCTCTTCTGGCGTATGTTCCCCATGTTGCTAGCCAGGAGCGAACGAAGAGGAACAAGTTTATTAAAGGATTGAGGCTAGAGTTGTTTCAGTTGGTGTTGGCTGGTGCCCCATCGACGTATGCTGAGGCTGTGAATCGAGCAGTTGATATTGAGGAGAGTTTGTTGGATGTGCCGACGCAGGTTCCGATGAAAGTTGGACGAGGCTACCTCCCTGCACCTGAAGGTACGCATTCCCAGTCTCCTCAGACTTCATAGCAATCGAACCGTCAGAGGTTCAGGCCTCGTGGGAAGCAGTTTAAGAAGAACTCAAATTCTAGTTCCTCTGGTTCTGTGAGCTCTGTGGCAGTGGTTCAGGAGGAGTGTCTTGTGGACAGTGCGGTGGTAAGCACATGACTTCGCAGTGTCGTGGAGTACAGGGGACTTGCCAGAACTGTGGGCAGCCTGGACACTTTCTGAGAGTGTGTCCTTTGTTGAGGGGACAGTCTTCGTTTCCTTCGCAGCAAGGTTCGGCTGGTGGTTCTTCGTAGAGGCCGCCACCTCCTGCACCGACCCAACGATCTGGATTCCAACCCCGTAAACAGTTTCCGGGACCGCAGCAGGCTCAGGTGAATGCTTTGTCGAGGGAGCAGGCTGATGAGATACCTAGTAATGTGATCGTAGGTACATGCTCTATCTTTGCTTTTCCTGCGAGAGTTTTATTTGATACAGGATCGTCACACTCCTTTGTTTCTGCATGGTTTGTGCATGAGTGTGGGTTGAGAGTTACCCCACTGTGTGATGTTGTGTCTGTGTCAACTCCTGCTGGTGGGTGGTTGTTGTCTCGTGAGATTGTGGTGGATTGTATAATTCGGTTTGACCAGAATGTGATAGTGGCGAATTTGATCTCTTTGGAGATGAGAGACTTTGATTGTATCTTGGGAATGGATGTGTTGTCCAGCTATAAGGCTACTGTTGATAGTTTCCATGGTGTGGTGAGATTTCGCCCCGAGTCGGGAGAGAAGTGGGATTTCTACGATGCTGATTCGTGCTCGAAGATTCCACTAATGTCTTTCATGGAGATGTTTAGTCTGTTATCGTTGGGTAACGCTGGATTCATGATTTATGCGCTCGATGTTTCCCAAGAGTCACGTTTAGAGTTGAGCGATATTCCGATTGTCAGAGAGTTTCCAGACGTGTTTCTCGATGAGATTCCTGGATTCCCTCCGAGAAGAGAAATTGATTTTAGTATAGAGTTGGTGCCAGGGACAGCCCCGATTTATAGAGCTCCGTATCGGTTGGCGCCAGCTGAGTTGAAAGAACTCAAGGAGCAGTTGAGAGATCTTATTGAGAAAGGCTTCATCAGACCGAGTATGTCGCCTTGAGGAGCTCCAATTTTGTTCGTGAAAAATAAAGATGGGTCTATGAGTATGTGCGTTGATTTTTGGCAGTTGAACAAAGCAACGATCAAGAATAAGTTCCGTTGCCGAGGATTGATGATTTTTTTGATCAGTTGCAAGGCTCAAGGAGCAGTTGAGAGATCTTATTGAGAAAGGCTTCATCAGACCGAGTATGTCGCCTTGAGGAGCTCCAATTTTGTTCGTGAAAAATAAAGATGGGTCTATGAGTATGTGCGTTGATTTTTGGCAGTTGAACAAAGCAACGATCAAGAATAAGTTCCGTTGCCGAGGATTGATGATTTTTTTGATCAGTTGCAAGGATCGGCCGTGTACTCGAAGATTGATTTGCGCTCTGGCTATCACCAGTTGCGTACTAGAGACGCTGATGTGGCAAAGACAGCTTTTCGGACGAGGTACGGGCATTATGAGTTTCTTGTGATGTCATTTGGGTTGACGAATGCCCCAACTATTTTCATGGATTTGATGAATCGCGTCTTTAGTGAGTATATCGATCGATTCGTGATAGTCTTCATATATGACATCTTTGTGTATTCGAGGAGTTTCGGAGAGCATAAGGAGCACCTGAGATTGGTATTGCAGAAGTTGAGAGACTCGCAGTTGTATGCCAAGTTCAGCAAGTGTGAATTTTGGCTGGATAGAGTAATCTTTCTGGTTCATGTGATTTCTGCACAAGGTATTTCTGTGGATCCGAGTAAGGTCGAAGCAGTTCTTAACTGGGAGCGACCTAGGAATGTTTCTGAGATCCGTAGTTTCTTGGGTTTGGCTGGCTATTATAGGCGTTTTATTGAGAAGTTCTCTTCTATAGCCAGGCCGATGCTGCAGTTGAGTCAGAAAGATAGAAAGTTTGTTTGGACAGATGAGTGCGAGTCGAGTTTCCAGACACTTAAGGAGAAGTTGACTACTGCTCCTGTGTTGGCTTTACCATCTGGATCTGGAGGTTTCGTTGTTTGCTCCAATGCATCTCTGAGTGGTTTAGGATGTGTTCTGATGCAGAACGGGTATGTGATAGCGTTTGAAGCCCCACGAGACGAGGTACCCCGTTCATGATTTAGAATTGGCAGTGATTGTCTTCGCCTTGAATATCTGGCGTAATTACCTTTATGGTGAGGAATTTGTAATGTACACCGACCACAAGAGTTTGAAGTATATCTTCACTCGGTCAGATCTGAATATGAGACAGCATCGTTGGATGGAGTTACTCAAGGATTTTGATTGTGAGAATCAGTATCAGCCTGGGCGGATGAACTTAGTAGCCGATGCTTTGAGTAGGAAAGCCCAGCCTGCGATGTTAACATCTTTGAGTATCTCGAGAGTCCACGAGCAGTTGGGTACTTCTGGTTGGCGGTTTCAACCAGGTGATCAGTATTTCTTGGTTTCTTCTATTCAGGTTGAACCACAGATTGTGAGTGACATCAGAGAAACACAGAGGACTGATCCTTATATCCATGAATTGAAGATTAAGGCTCAGAATGGTCAGTCTGACGATTTTACTGTTTCTTCTGATGGGTGTTTGTGATTTCGAGGAAGATTGGTGGTTCTGAACCTGATTGATTTGAAAGAGACTATTTGAATGAAGCGCATTGCAGTCGGTACAGTGTGCATCCGGGTGAGAGGAAGATGTATCATGCTTTGAAGTCTCACTACTGGTGGGAAGGCATGAAGAGCGACATTTCTGGTTTTGTTGCTTGATGTTTGAATTGCCAACAGGTCAAGGCTGAGAGAAAGAGACCTGGTGGATTGTTGCAGAGTTTAGAAGTACCTCGGTGGATTTGGGAGCATATCGCCATGGACTTTGTGACTCATTTACCTTGATTGAGTAGGGGATGCGATGCGATTTGGGTGGTGATTGATAGACTCTCGAAGTCAGCCTATTTGATGTGAGGTGTTCGATTAAGAAAATGGCGAGATTGTACATTGACCATGTGGTTAGATTGCATGGAGTGCCTGTTTTGATAGTGTCTGACAGAGATCCAAGATTCACATCTAGATTCTGGAAGAGTTTGCAAGCAGCGATGGGTTCGAGATTGGCGATGAGCACTTCTTATCATCCCCAGACAGATGGCCAATCTGAGGGGACCATTTAGACTTTAGAAGATATGCTGCGAGCAATTGTGATGGATTTCGATGGTGGCTGGCAGGATTCTTTATCCTTGGTTGAGTTTTCTTATAACAACAGCTACCAAGTGACTATCGGGATGGCTCCATTTGAAGCGTTGTATGGTCGCAAGTGTAGATCTCCGATCTGTAGGGAAGAATTTGGTGAGAAACAGCTTTCGACCCCTGAGTTTATGCAGCATATGAGAGATCAGGTTTTGTTGATTCGAAGTAGAATGAAGGCCGCGCAAGATCGCTACACTAGCTATGCTAACAGAAGACGCAGACCTCTGGAATTCGAAGTTGGTGATAGAGTGTTCCTTAAGATTTCTCCTTTCAAGAGTGTTATAAGGTTCAAATTTAAGGGCAAGTTAGCTCCTAGATTCGTTGGTCCATTTGAAATTGTTGAGAGGATTGGACAGTTGGCTTATAGATTGCAGTTGCCTGATGAATTATCAGCGATACATGATGTTTTTCATGTGTCAATGTTGAGAAAATATGAGCCAGATCCGTCCCATGTGTTGAGGACTGATGAAGTTGAGCTAGATTCTGCCTTGAGTTATGTTGAATATACAGTTCAGATTCTAGATAGGAAGGAGAAGCAGTTGAGGAATAAAGTTATTCCGTTGGTGATGGTTCAATGGAGTAAGCATGGCCAAGAAGAAGCTACTTGGGAAGTAGAGGAAAAGATGAGACAAGAATGGCCTCATCTGTTTGACATTTGACAGTGGAGTTGTGCTGGTGAGTTTTGATGTTCGGTTAACCCTTCTCTTTGTTTTCCTTTGATTTCGAGGACAAAATCTCTTAAGGTCGGGAGAATTTGAGGATTGAGATTCGAAAATTTTGATTAATCGAGAGTTAGTGATTAACCAGGTTTGATTAAGGATTGATCACGGGAGTTATGGATTTTCGAATTTTAGATTTTGGTTTAGAGTTGTTCAGCTTTGAGTCGCTAGGCGCTATCGGGAGAAATCTATGTTGAATTTGGAGTTGATTTTTGAGTTTTTCGATGAGAGATGTGATTCCAGTAGTAACTCAGACTTGAGGATCATCGCTGGAAGAAGATGAGCCAGCAGCGTCTTTGAGCGGGACTTTGTGAGCATTCAGAAGTGAGTACTTAGCAATGGCGTGATTCAGATGTCAACGTTAGTCAGTAGCAAGCGAGCGTGATATGAGAGTAGCGGGAGACATCTGTTGCGTTAGAGCGCGGGTGCGAGAAGCTGCCACGTGTTGGTCAACATGTCTGAGTTGACTGCTATTGTTAGAGCTGTTCAGATATTGCTAGCGAGAGAGAGATCTGTTCCAACTATTGGAGTTCTGCTACGTCATTTTGATTAGTTAGCGCGACGTCGTTTGCGGTTGTGTGTTAGAGGAATGTAGCGAAGTCTGATTCGTGACAGCTGAGCCAGCTGTGAGTGAGCGCTGGATTCAGAAGTGCGGATTCCTGTTGTAGTGCAAGATGAGATCTGAGTTGTTAAAACAGAAGCTGGATTCGAGGATTTATATACAAGTGTTGTTTGACACTTAACGTATATTCGAACCCGACATTTCCTATCTCCTTCCCCGATACCCTCGAAACCCTTACTATTCATCGAGCACTATTTCTCCAATTTGCCGTCGATTTCCGTCGTTGTTTGGAGCAAGACTGGTGGCGCTGAGCTCGTCTTGCTTAGCTCTTTTGATTGTTACTAGTTAGGCGACCTAATTCGATGCTGAAACATACTAAACCTCTAAACTTTTTTTTTTGAAAGCCGACGTGGAATATCCATACAATGAAAGCTATAAATAAAACCATAACTTAAGCATTTAAAAATAACATCTCAATGATCGTTAAAACAACTGCCAAAAAAATCCTCAATCCACGTCTCACCAACAAATCATAAAAATCAGAGTATTTAAAAACTGTTTGCGGAAAACTGAATATGTTTAAAAAAACAAATAACATAAAGTAACTGAGTGGTCACGGGGTAACAGCCGCAGCGGAGCATCAGACGTCCTCACCGCCGATCGGAGTAATCTCATCATCAACATCATACTCACCTGCACCATATAAACCTAGTGAGCCTAAAGGCCCAGCATGCTATATTCGCTAATAACAAGGTACATATAATAAAACCACATACAGGCACATAAGTGTATGAACATAATTTTCGTGACATGCGTGCTTAAAAGATCTTAAACGTTAAATCATACTGTAGTCGTACATAATTCATCATATAACATATATGTTAAGGCATAACATAAACATAGCATAACTTAAAAGAACATGTGAGTCGTATCCATGAAGTGAGAGCCATTAAATTCGATTTATCAATCTATAAACCAACGTACGTGGTGGTGTGGTTCACCCGACCTTACCTCGGGATCCCTATATGTCACACCTCTATGCTGCCACTTCACCCCGATGTCACACGTGGATCCATAAGCTCATTATCATTATACATTAACAGGGGATCCCCGGGCCCGGCTACCCGGCTAACTCCCATCATTACTTTACCCCACAAAACTTCAATTTCTCAAAAATATTTTCATTCATGCATTAACATACTTAAACTTTCATGATGCATGCGTTTCATAAAAATCATGCAACTTTAAAATCTTGGCCCATCAATATATTTTAATTTTCTTAAAAACATTACATACTTAAATACATAACATAATACATATAAAATTAAATGTATATTCATGGGCCTATGCATTATTTTCTCGGCCCGGTCAAGGACTGGCTCAAGCGACTGACCCACTACTTCTAAGCCCAAAGCCTCAACTCAAACTTAAAACAATACTAAGTCCAACTCATAATGGCCCAACAACTAAGAACAAACCCTTTTTAAGATCATTTTAAGGGCTCGGCCCAACATCGTTAAAATAGGCTTAAAACTCATTAAAATAAATATCTGCCCAAAATCCATTAATTTGGTAAAAATCCCAATTTAATTAAAAATACCAGCAACTTAAAAATAGATTTTGACTTAAAATCGTTGACCCGAAATCATTTTGACCAAAACTAAATTTTAACTTAAAAAGTTGACTTGACCCGGTTAAAGTGACTCGGACTTTAAAAATAAAATAACCCGGCCCAAAAATAAAATAACTCGGGACTTAAAATAGTTGACTCGAGAGTCAAAGAACCCATCCGGTCCAACCGAACCAGCCGAACCGGTTTAGTTAGACTGAACC
This sequence comes from Dorcoceras hygrometricum, assembly GCA_001598015.1. Lineage (NCBI taxonomy): Eukaryota > Viridiplantae > Streptophyta > Magnoliopsida > Lamiales > Gesneriaceae > Dorcoceras > Dorcoceras hygrometricum. The sequence goes on along the minus strand of KQ991569.1, from coordinate 34,863 downwards.
ATTCAAAAACAAACCCTAAACCTAAAATACACTCCCCTGCACAAGCTAGTTGACTCGAGAGTCAAAGAACCCATACCGGTCCAACCGAACCAGCCGAACCGGTTTAGTTAGACTGAACCATTCAAAAACAAACCCTAAACCTAAAATACACTCCCCTGCACAAGCTGCCGCCGCGACCAGTCTCCGGTTTTTACGTTCTTTATCCCTGCTCCAGCAACCACTTCCAGAGCCATTCCTGCTGGACCACCCCCAGGTCCAGGCGGTTCTAACGTGACCAACCTTGCCTCAAACCGTGACCTAACCAGGGAGAAATGGTCACTGCAAGTGGACGCACCAGCCATCCTGCGCGCCGCGCGACCACCTGCTGGTCTTCTTGTTCGTTCTCCCTTCTCCGACCACCACTACCGGAGAACTTCCGGCTGGACCACCCCCAGATCTATTAGGTTCTAATAAGACCAACCTTGGCCCAAACCATGGACGCTACTGGACGCACGAATCCTGGGAATCAGGCGCATCGCGCATGCAGATTACACACACTGCACGGTGTGAATCTTCAAGCCAACGGTTCGACCCTTAAATCTCCACTTAGAACCACTACAAGCCACTCCTAGGACCACCATGAACCACCTAACATCGAGCCAAGGCCACTCAAGCAGCCCATTAACCAAAGCCATGCAAAAAGGATCAAAACCGTGAGGTGCCATAAGAATACATGCATGATCATGAACATGAATTTTGAGATCTGAAGCATACACGAAATTTCCATGCATAATCTTTGTAAAAACAGTGTAATACGATCTATATGGTGAGAAAATGAAGAATATAACATGCCTTGATTGATAGAGAAGCGGAAATACGTGATACCGGAGCGGAGGACAATTAGGGGAGACCACACCTTTGAGTTCCAATGAAACCTTGCAAATTTTGGTCACCTTAGGGGAGGATGTAGGCTGAAGTTGGCTGATGAGAGGAGAGGCTAGGGTAATTTTCGAAATTAGGGTGAAGAGTGCATGAAAAGTGTACTAAAAAGCCCTTCTACCTTGTTTTATTAAGGAATTAAAAAGCCCATCAATATGCTAGCCCATCCTCTAATTAAAAGGCTTAAAAATACTTAAAATTCAGACTTCAAGCCTTTAATTTTCGTAATATTGGGCCTCTCAAATTTAAAAGTGTAGTAAAAGTCATAAAAATAGCCCGTATAGGCGAAAAACGGGTCTTCCTCGGTAACCGTGCATAAAATCTCTTTTTTTTTTTGGAAATTGTGCATCAAATAAAAATATTTTGCTTTAAAATATGTCTAAGGGCTGAAACATTTAAATATTTTCGATTTGGGTCGTCTCCGGACTCGTCCCCGCTTATCGGTCTCAAACCGTACCGTAAAGTGACATGCACACGTAAAGCATAAAATCATCATATAATCACATACATGACATACAAATCATATTAACATAAGGTTTTCCTCCTAGTCATGCATTCAATTCACGTAATTAGGATTTCTGGGCGTTACAACTCTCCCCCCCTTATAGAAATTTCGTGTCAGGCCTCGTGCTCACAACGAATAAACACATGCGGAAGCTAACAAAAAGTGGGTAAAATTTTTCGCTTTTAGGCCCGACGGTTTAAAACGATATAAGTTAAAATAATGCGATACTCAAAATAAGATCCCAGTTTAAAACCAATAAGGCAACCTGCCAACAAATAATAGCATACAGTACAAAGAAAACATGTATCGGACTCCAAACACTGGTCACAAGGACAAAGCACAGGGCATCCCCTGGCATAACTGATACATATATATACGTATGCTATAGGCGACTGGGACACACTAGCCACCTCCCGGGGCACCACCAGCTGGGCTAAAACCACGACCAGCTGTATTACCTGGGTTTCCTGCAAATACACAAACACGGAAACAAACCAAGCCCCGGAGGGACATGGGGTCAAACCCCAGTACGGAGAGCAACTATAAAAACAGCAAATAAGCAGCAAGAATGAAAGGTAGATGCTATGCATGATATGCTGGACAACAACTGATGACTCCAACCGAGAATGGACGTCAAAGAATCAATGCATAGCTCAACTGAATCTGCAACAGATGGTGGCCACTGGGTGTGTTCCAAGTGTGGTAGCTAACCACTCGCCCGGACACACACCCGAATACCAGATGTAACAACAACTTCCCTGCTGTTGTCCTACCTATGCACTGTGGTAGTTAGCCACTCGGTGCATAGAGACTAACAAAACCCAGCAGGGAAAATGAGAGTGCGGTATTGCCGCTCGCCCTCGAACCTGGTAAGAAAACAGAACAACAACGAAGCAACGATGGCTAAAGAAAGATGAAAATGCGTGTATGCACATGCTGGACAACAACAAGCATATCAACATATGCGCAACAATAACAAAACCAGCAACATACACCATATAACACACGGCAAACCCAAACCACAGCCTCAACAGGCAACAAAACAGGGCAGCCAACAGATAGCCATCTAACAATTCATCCAAGCTGTCACCTTGCTGAAATTACAAGCTCAACCCGTACCTTAATTTCCTCAAAGAACGAAGCAACTCACTGCCTGCACAAATCTGCCAAGATACACAACACACAGATTTCAGGGCAATTAACCAAACTCACGGCCAACCTAACAATTCTCACGGCCAACTTCTCAAGGGCTCACGGCTGGAATTTAAACACTAAAACCAGCGCTCAACCTAACCCAAAACAACTCACAGGAAGCTTAAAACAAGACCCAGAACAAGATCTCAAAGCTAGATCGAAAAGCTACCTGCAACGATGAAATCACACGCAAGAACAGCAACTTCGCGCTTTCAATCCAACCCACGAAGCTTCCAAAAATGGTGTAGGATGATAGAGCTTCTCGAGAGGAGTCCAACGCTACCTCACACGAGCAAAACAACCACCGGAAACGCCGGGAATTCACCGGAATAGCTCACGGTGAACAGTAACGAGGGTTTGAGAAAACAGAGAACGAAAGGCTGGAAAATATTCTAAGTATAGAATCTGGTATCGAATTTGAAGACCAAGTCTTCCTATAAATAGCACTAGCAACGACTGGAACCAATTCAAATAATTGTCCACCGACAAAAACCAGTCGACACCATAAATCTCCCAAACCAGCAGGCACAATTAACCAGCAGATGCAAAGAAACTAGCTGCTGAAACCCCAAACCACGCTAAACCAAAACGACGACGCATCGCATAC
>KQ991569.1:0-13410 GCA_001598015.1 Dorcoceras hygrometricum | reverse complement strand
GTGAGGACTAATCAGTACAACCAAGACCTCGGACTTATCCACTCGACAAATGGTAACCACTTGGAAAGTTCGAACGAGGGTAGTTCGATAGATCACCAGGTCACTATCCATCTGCATGCTCAGAACATCACATGTTCCCTACCAATGAAACATGGTACTTCGCATCGCAGATGCTAATCTCAAGCTCGGGCGGCCTTATCCTCATTTTGACGGTCCAATCGACTAGGAACGAATTCAGAATACACAGTGACTATTAGATGTGTTTCATGATAGCCATCATATCCACTATCACATCTAACATACACTGTGGTGTATTCTAGGTCTTTATCCAACGCAATTGTTAACATTATAATCATAATGAAAATAAAGAACGCCATAAACAAATGCGAATATCATATATAAAGATCATTTCATACAAGAGTCTATAAAACCCAAACGCCACAAATTGGCTAGTTGGGCATCTACTCTAACATTCTGATCGTAGGCAGTAAGGTGCAGAAGTCCAGATTTGAGCTAATTTATGAGATGTCTTGACAGATTTGAGTTCCCAGGCAGTTCCTGCTGTGTTTCTGCGACCAGCGAAGGAGCAGATTGGTGAAGGCTGAGTTGACGTGTCCTGGTGAGATCTGTTGAGGTAGAGTCTGAGCGTTGAGGTACGAATTGAGCTTCTGATTACAGCTTTGGCATAAGCGTGTAGTGTTTTGAATCATGGATGATGATTTGTGAAATCTGTTTGTGTAATTACTGTGTTTTACGTTAACAGTTAGGGCTCCTATCTGAATTTATATGTTCTGTTTACGTGATTTATGCATGTTGAAATCAGATTTGAATTTCATGACATTCATGCATACATATTGAGACTGATTGATTGATTGAGAACCTGAGAAAGAGACACGTTGTGATTGGTAGACAGATTTGTCGTGCCTGAAAGGTCCAACGCTATCATCGGAGTGGTGATCAACTGACTTGTCGTGTCTGATTACCACCGAGCTGTGATGGATAATTGAGTGGCCAGTCCTGAAGATTACGGATCGATGATTTCCACCGGCTGATTGGCTGTGCGTGGTATAGAGGCTCGCCTTTGATTTGCCAGCTGACTCGTTGGCCTAGATTGACCGATTCTTTGACAGCCCTCACGCATTCATGTTTTGATAAACTGCATGTTTATGAGTTGATGTTGTCTTAGTGCTCTTCGTACTGAGGTTTGACCTCGTGTTTCTTTCCCTGCTTTTGTGTTCGTGGGTCTGTGTTTCCCATTGCAGGAGCTACAGGTAATCTGGCTGGGCAGAGTGGAGCTTCAGCTAGTAGATCCCCGTTTGGTTGAGTCCCAGTGTATTTATATTATGTATTGAGCCAGGGGATGTCTTGTGCCTTTATGTAGTTGGGGATCTGTAGTTTGAGATTTATTTGATTACCTGTCTGTGTTTGGATTTTGAGTTAAATCCTATTTTGAGTATGCATTATTTTAAATGACGATTTTGAGTTCAGACCCATGTATTTCGAAAAATTTTTAAGCCCTATTTTATGCTTCCGCTATTATGTGCTTAATTGTGCTGTAAATTCCTTGTCGATTAGCACGGGGCCTGATATTTTCCGATCGGGCCAAGTCAGGGTCGAACCTGACCGGTCGTCGGGTTCCCATTTCGAACAACCATAACCAACCCGTACATTCTTGTCCAAATCAGATTTTAGGTCAGACCCATTAACCCGATTAACCGACCTATTGACCTTGAGTCGGATTCGATTCAATTAAAAGGTTAATCCAACTCGTGGCCAGGTTAACTTTACTATAATTTCCATTCTTTATAACTAAAACTAATTTTTATTATCATGAGATAATAATGATAGCAGTAGTCAAAAAGTTAGTGAAAAATATATGAAGTTGTGTGGTTTGACTTAAGAAACGTTCTCTAAGTCCTGACGTCGTGACGTGACTAAAACTTAATCACCTACACAAATTTACTGTAGCAAAGCAAAGCCTACTCAATTGTCTCTAATTACATATATGTTTTGGACTTTTAACCGTAAAACGTTGAGCCGCCATTAAAGTTGTATTTGGATTTCAGAATTAAGATTTAAATCCGTACAACATATTCTAGACCCGGCCACGGTCCGGTTTCGGGCCGGTTCCGGGTCCGTAAATCCCGGAACAGGAACCGTGAGAACCGGTTCCGGTCCGGGTCCAGAACCGGCGGTTCCGGGCCGGTTCCGGTCTGGTTTTCGCTTTTTTTTTATATATTTTTTTTTCGAATTTCGTATGAATTTTTAAAAAAAATTAAAAAATTAAAATTCGATTTTTAAAACGAAAAATGATCTAATTTCAATTTTTTTCTTTTTCAAATTTGATTTTTTAAATTCAAATTTTGAAATTCAAAATTTGAATTTATTTTTGTTATTTTAATTTGAATTTTAATTAATTACAATTTTAATTTAAATTTTTGAATTTTGAAATCGAGTTTTAATTTGTGTTTGAATTCGAATTTAAATGTAAAAGAATAATAATTGAGATTTGAATTTGAAATTTGAAATGTAAATACTTTTAAAAAATAAATGTTATTGAATAACAATACAAATAAGTTGAAATTACAATAGAAAGTAAAAAATACAAAAAGAAAGTTAAAATACAAATAACTTGACTAATCACATTCACTAGTGCCTCCTCCTCCAGTTGTTGTTCCAGAAGTGCCCTCGGTGTCTTCGTCGTCGTTTGTCTCGTCTTGGTCTTGTGTTCATGAGGCAGCTCTCGATCAATCGTTAAGAAGACATTGGGCTTCAAAATTCTCCGGCCTAATTGTAGATCTCCTCTTGTCCAGCGTGTTTCCTCCCATGCTAAAGGCTTGCTCCACCACAACCATTGAAACAGGACAAGCAAGAATCTCCTTTGTCATTAAAGACAAAATGGGATATACTTGTTTCTTTTGAGCCCACCATCTCAGGATGTCGAAAGTGTCCTCGTCGTCTGTAGCACTAAAATCAAAAGTAGTAGTTAACTAATTCTCAAGTTCCAGATTGGAACTTGAGGATCCTCGAGGACGTTTCGTCCGGTCACGAATTAAATTTTGGGTCTTGGTTAGTCGTGATGTGATGATACTAGAGGTGGTGTGTTGTGTTTGTGTAGCTACTTGTGAACCATATTTTTCATTATATTCAGTATAAAATTTCAGTTAAAACTATGTCTAAACACTAGAAATAAATCATGGAAAGAAAGAAAGGACAAAAGTGTCAAGTAAATTGGAGTTTTAATTTGTGTTTGAATTCGAATTTAAATGTAAAAGAATAATAATTTGAATTTGAAATTTGAAATGTAAATACTTTTAAAAAATAAATGTTATTGAATAACAATACAAATAAGTTGAAATTACAATAGAAAGTAAAAAATACAAATAGAAAGTTAAAATACAAATAACTTGACTTATCACATTCACTAGTGTCTCCTCCTCCAGTTGTTGTTCCAGAAGTGCCCTCGGTGTCTTCGTCGTCGTTTGTCTCGTCTTGGTCTTGTGTTCTTGAGGCAGCTCTCGACCAATCGTTAAGAAGACATTGGGCTTCCAAATTCTCCGGCTTAATTGTAGATCTCCTCTCGTCCAGCGTGTTTCCTCCCATGCTAAAGGCTTGCTCCACCGCAACCGTTGAAACAGGACAAGCAAGAATCTCCTTTGCTATTAAAGACAAAATGGGATATACTTGTTTCTTTTGAGCCCACCATCTTAGGATGTCAAAAGTGTCCTCGTCTGTATCACTAAAATCAAAAGTAGTAGTTAAATAATTCTAAAGTTCCAGATTGGAACTTGAGGATCCTCGAGGACGTTTCGTCCAGTCACGAATTAAATTTTGGACATTGGTTAGTCGTGATGTGATGATACTAGAGGTGGTGTGTTGTGTTTGTGTAGCTACTTGTGAACCATATTTTTCATTATATTCAGTATAAATTTCAGTTAAACTATGTCTAACACTAGAAATAATCATGGAAGAAGAAGGGCAAGTGTCAGTAATTGGATCTAAGGAATCATAGTACAAAGTAAGTAATTCACCTAAACCATCTAATTTAAGTCTAGGATCTAAAACTATAGCACATAAAAATATTTCAGGAATATTTAAAAAATATTTCTCCCATTTAGTTTTCATACTAATTATGCATTCAATTAATGGGGGCTCATTAGAATTTAAATTTTCGCAAAATATACATGCAACATTGCAAAGATGTGTAACAACTAAATGACATGTAGGATAATAAACACCAGAAAGTTGATCAGTGGCATCGCTAAACACTTTTAAAATTTCACATATTGTTGTGCAAATATTCCATTGGTTTGAAAATAAATAAAGACTAGAAGATTGAACAACTTGGCCAAAAAATCCACATAATAATTCTTTATATTCAAAAGTAGACAACAAAAGCTTGTAGGTTGAGTTCCAACGTGTCGGAACGGCGCGGGCAAATCGTGTAGCCCTCATGCAATTTGCTTTACAAAATCTACCCCATTGTTTCATAACTTGGGGATGTGTCCACAGATAATGTATTGCAGTTCTAATTGGTTTAATATAAGTTTCTAAACTCTAAGTCCATCTTGTACACACAAGTTTAAAATATGACATGTGCATCTAATATGAAAGAATTTACCACCTATCGATGGTTGACACATTCTTATTAATTCATCAATACTACACGTGTTGGCACTTGCATTATCAAAAGAAATTGAAAAAATTTGGAAGTTAAACCATATTCTTCTAAAATAAGAAACATCAGATAAGAAATATTTTGTGCAGTGTGTGGATCATTGAAACAACGATATGCAAGCAAACGTTTTTGTATGTTCCATGCATTATCAATCCAGTGACAAGTAATTCCCATGTAAGAGCAAGACTGCCAATGGTCACTCCAAATATCAGAGCACAAAGAAACTTTGTTATCTAAACTAGCAAATTCTTTAATTAATTCCTTCTTTTGTGTAGCTAAAATCAAGATCTTGGTTGTTTAATGGAGAAAAATTTCTCGCAGGGGGAACAATAGATTTTCCCTTGCCCCCACCACGACGACTTGATTCCGCCATTTGATAGTATATAAAAGATTGAGAGATAGAATATGAGATAGAAAGAAAAAAGATTGAGAGATAGATGATTTAGATATAGAAAAAGATTGAGATATATAGAAGAAGATTGAGATATATAGATAAGATTGAGAGAAGAGATTAGAGATTGATGTGGAATGAAGTGAAGGGGATATGGGGTATTTATAGGTAAAATTTTTATTTTCCCAACGGTAGGCCCGACGGGTCGGCCCGGTTTGGCCCGCCGGATCGACCGTTATGCACATTTTTTGTTTTGTTTCTTTTTTTTAATTATAAAACGGTCGGCCCGCCGTGTCGGCCCGGACCGGCAGGTCGACCGTTACGTGTAGAATTCGAATTTTTTATTTATTTTTTTTTTAAATTTCGCCGATCCGGAGGGCCGGTTCCGGGTTGGACCTGACGGGTCGTCGGGTCGAACATTTCGTAAACCGGAACCGGCCCGTTTTTGGCCGGTTCCGATCCGGGTCCGGGTCGAAACCCGTTGACCCGGTTAACCGGCCCATTGACCACGGGCCGGTTCCGGATCCGACCCGTGACCAGGTCTAAAAATCTTCAAACTTAAATTGCTCCATGTACATTATTAATTCTTTCATTAAGAGTATATGACAAATTTCAAGTACTGAGAAAGTGGTTGGCAATGTTCCTTGTAATATGATATTAGGCTGGACTTCAAGTACCCTATCGACTTTGTAACTTGGAAATGAAAAATAAAAATAATAAGTTCAATACTTTTGCAGGATTTAGTGGGAAGTAACGTTTTCCTTCACGAATCAGTACTAAACTTTTCTTTTAAAAAGATAGGTGAGCCGCTGCAACTCAAACCACATTGATTCCCACCAACTATAATATTCCACGAAATATATGAATTCTACCCGGATTATTTAACATAACATGAAAGAAGGGAAAGAGTAGAGTAAAGTGGAATCCTCAACAACAGATACAGATCACAATAACAGCAGAAATAATTATTATTCCTGAATATTACAGTTAACGATCATCAAAGCTCACAGATAGCAGAACAGAGAATCCCAGGGCAGATCTAACTTAGTTGACCACAGTCAGCAATCACCACAGGCTTCGAAGTCCTGCCCCCACTAGATCCAACCTTTTCGATCGCCTTCACGACGTCGTATCCGTCCACAACCTGCCCGAACACCACGTGCTTACCATCCAGCCACGAGGTCTTCTCGGTGCAGATGAAGAACTGGGAGCCGTTCGTCCCCGGTCCGGCGTTCGCCATGGACAAAACTCCAGGTCCGGTGTGCTTCTTCACGAAATTCTCGTCCGCGAACTTAGATCCGTAGATGGACTCCCCTCCGGTGCCATTTCCGGCTGTGAAATCGCCTCCCTGACACATGAAGTTCGGGATCACGCGGTGGAACGACGAGCCCTTGTAGTGTAGCGGCTTCCCGGACCTTCCCTTGCCTTTCTCGCCGGTGCAAAGTGCCCGGAAATTCTCCGCGGTCTTGGGGACTACGTCGGCGTAAAGCTCCATGACGATCCTCCCGACGGGCTGGCCGCCGACGGTCATGTCAAAGAAAACTCTAGGGTTCGGCATTTGCTCTGACCACACAAAGCGTAAAAATCTTCGATGCTCGTTGGTTGATAATTAGGGATCAGAGGTATATATAGGGAGAGTGGGGTTATCAATTGGAGAGCTCATTGATATTATTGAACGCGTGTCAACATCTTCAGAGGGGCACTTTTGGAAAGCTCTAGAGCGGAAAGTAACTGTGGTTTGGGTTTAGCTTTGGTCAAGTTTTCTATTTTTTTAATCTTTTCGAGGAAAATGTATTGGATTTGGGATCGTATTCTTTCTTTTTTGCTTTGTATCTATTGGGATCGGATTCATGTGGGATATGCTCCTTTATATTTTTTGGCTTTGGTAAAATTAAAGTTGTTTCTCACAAAAATGGAGTAGAACTAGGCATAAGCATATTTAATGTAATAGTTCGCTTTCGTGGCTGAGGAGGGGGCTACTGTCCCTATTTTTAGTGACATCTTATGAAACGGTGGAATGGTAAAGGTTTTCTTGTAAAAGACAGAAAGAAGTAACAAGATAATTTGGAAAATATTTTAATAGAATAATTAAAACAAATTTGAAAAAAATGTTCTGTAATCCCAAATTACGTAATACATAATTAGTAAGTATCACACAATGTGAATACATAATTATATTTTGATATCAAATATTTGTATTAATATAATAATTTTATGTGGGAGACGTAATCGTTTAAATTTATTTTGTATTGGGAATTCACCAGTGATAAATCTCACCTAATGTCCATCTCCGTCAACCCATTGCAGATAGAGCCGGTTCCGGGCTAGTTTCGGGTCCGACCCATCAGTTCTGGGTCGGGAAAACCTGGAACCAGAACCGGAACCTTGAGAATCGGTTCCGGTCCGGTCTGGAACAGACGTTTCCTGACCGATTTTGGTCCGATTCAGATTTAAAAAAAAAATTTAAAAATTGAATTTCGTAGGAAAAAAATTTAAAAATTTAATTTCGGTTTTTGAAAAAAAAAGAAGGAAATTTCGTTTTTTAAAAAAATAGGTTTTTTTATAATTTAATTTAATATTGGAATTTTGAAATTCGAATTTCGAATTGAATTTTGATTTGAGAATTTTAATTTTATAATTCGAATTTTAATTTATAATTTTAATTTGAATTTTTGAATTTTGAATTCGAATCTTAATTTGTGTTTGAATTCGAATTTGAATTTAAAAGAATAATAATTGAGATTTGAATTTGAAATTTGAAGTGTAAATAATTTCAAAAAATAAATATAGTTGAATAACAATACAAAGAAGTTAAAATTACAATAGAAAGTAAAGAAAAATTAAATTGGAATTGATCTAATCACTTGTGCCTCCTCCAGTTGTTGTTCCAGAAGTGTCATCGGTGTCTTCGTCATCATTTGGCTCGTTTTGGCTATCTTGTGTTCTTGAGGCAGCTCTCGACCAATCGTTAAGAAGACATTGTGCTTCCAAATTCTTCGGCCTAATAGTAGATCTCCTCTCGTCCAGCGTGTTTCCTCCCATGCTAAACGCGTGCTCCACTGCAACCGTTGAAACATGACATGCAAGAATCTCCTTTGCCATTAAAAGACAAAATGGGATATACTTGCGTCTTTTGAGCCCACCATCTCAGTATGTCGAACGTCTCCTCGTCTGCATCACTAAAATCAAATGTAGTTGTTAAATAATTCTCAAGTTCCAGATTGGAACTTGAGGATCCTCGTGGACGTTTCGTCCTCTCACGAACTAACATTTGTGCCTTGGATAGTCGTGATTGGTGCTACTAGAGGTGGTGAGTTGTTGTGCTTGTGTACCAACTTGTGAACCATATTTCTCATTATATTAATTATAAATTTCAGTTAAACTTTTTTTAACACTAAAAATAATCATGAAAGAAGAAGGACATGCGTCAGTTATTAGGTTCAAGAAATCATAGTATAATGTAAGCAATTCCCCTAAACCATCTAATTTAAGTCTAGGATCTAAAACTATAGCACATAAAAAAAAAATCAGGAATATTAAAAAATATTTTTCCCATTTTGTTTTCATACTAAGAGTGCATTCAATTAATGCAGGATCATTAGAATTTAAATGTTCACTAAAAGTACATACAACATTACAAAGGTGTGTTAAAACTAAATGACAAGTAGGATAATATACACCAGAAAGTTGGTCAGTGGTATCATTAAAAACTTTTAAAATTTCACATATAGTGGTGCAAATATTCCATTGGTTTGAATGTAAATAAATACTAGAAGATTGAATAATTTGTCCAAAAATCCACATTGTAAATCTTATATTCGAACGTGGACAACAAGAGTTTGTACGTTGAGTTCCAACGTGTTGGAACATCACGCGAAAACCGTATCGGCCTCATGCCATTTATTTTACAAAATTTACCCAATTGTTTCATAACTTGGGGATGTGTATGAATTGCAGATCTAATTGGTCTTATATAAAGTTCTAAACTTTTAAGATTATCTTGCACACACAAGTTAAAAATATGACATGTGCATCTTATATGAAAAATTACCACCTATCGATGATTGACACAGTCTAATTAGTTCATCAATACTACAAGTGTTTGTACTTGCATTATCAAAAGAAATTGAAATTTTTTTAAAGTCAAACCATATTCTTCTAAAATAATAAATATCAGATGAGAAATATTTTGAGCAGTGTGTGGATCATTGAAACATCGATATGCAAGAAAATATTTTTGAATATTCCATGCATTATCAATCCAATGACAAGTAATTCCCATGTATGAGCAAGATTGCCAATGATCACTCCAAATATCAGAACACAAATAAACTTTATTATCTAAACTAGCAAATTCTTTAATCAATTCCTTTTTTTGTGTAGCAACTAATTGTGAATGGATCGTTTAAGTGTATTTCGTGGGATACGTCTAATTGCAGGATTAGCACTAGATGAAAGCCAATTTTCAAAAGATAATTTATCACCAAAACTAAATAAAAGTTGTTCTACATCAATATATCTAGCAGTTTCATCCCTAAATTGAGATTCAGAAAATTTAAAAAAGTTGAGTGTCGTTATCAGATTGGATGAAAATGTAGGTATTTGAGTTTGAGTTCTAGAAATACCAATTTTCACCGGATGATTCTTCTCGATGTGCCGGGTGCCATATCCTCCTCCATGTTACCATTTGTAGGATTTTGAACAATACTTGCAAATTTCTTGAAGATCACCAGAGGGAAGTGTCACCTTATCAAAATGTTTGATGAAGATGTCGGACTTTGACCTCCCACCCATCGATATTGTAGCGCCGACGGTATCAATGTGCTATCTTGAGTGCCATTTGTTCGTAACCAGCTGTTGCATTTGTTCATAACCAGCTGTTGTGTTAGTTGTATTCAGCTGTTGCTTTAGTTTGTATTCAGCTGTTGGTTTGTTCAACACCTGAAAGATTTGTTTAAGTTGTGTTGACGTCTGAGTTGACCAAATCAATTCGTTGACAACTGAGTTGACCAATCCTATTTCATAGTTACAGATGTTCACTATTCAAATAGTATCCCAAGCCACGTCTGTTTCTTACGCTAATGACATCGTTTCATTTAACACATCTGTTTCAATGTTAGCGGATATCCTTACAGCTGTTTTACGATAACTGCGAACAGTGAAGATCTGTTTGGTTTCCCAGTACAGTTTCTTCTAGTTGAGACTGTTTCATTTCAGCGAGGAGTTTCAGCAGTCGAATTCGATACTCAGTAAAGTTTTAAAAATGGGAAGCAAGTTTTAAAGAAAGGAACCCGATGATTTTCAAAGAAGATTTCAAAGAAAAGATGAGATTTTAAAGGAACAAAAGTTTATTTTAAGGATTTATGACATAGATAATAGACGGTCACCAAGGAGAAGGGTGAGTGTCGTCCAGATGTCGGCTGCCCTTTCATATGAGCTATATGCTAAAACTGATATCAGAAGTCATTTTGATCAAAGTGCAACACGGACCTAAGGAGAGCTTCTAAGCCATAAATCAATAGAAAATGATGATGATGAGATCTGAGCTATTATCCCCATCTCCAAGTTTATGAATGAAAGAAAGAAATGTTTACGAATGTTTACGGAAGAATGTTTACGTATTGATGTTCCTTTAACTCAGATATGTATATGTTTAGATGTCTGCCTGCGTTAAATGAATTTGTTATTATTCAGACTTTACTTGCTGAGCCCCTAGGCTCACTAGCTTTTAAAATGGTGCAGGTGCGACAGCTGAGGAGCGAACGGGAGGTGAAATCTGACAGCAGCTGGGTGGTGTTGTGTTTATCGACAGCCAGCGTTTTCCGTGTCATAGCTGATGTTTTAATTTATTTTAGGCATCTGTATTAGATCAGTTGCAACAGTTGTAAATTCATATAGAATTTCAGATGTTGTAATGCCGCAATTGCAATATATAATAGAGATCTGTTTTCCACATATTGTTAGTACTTGACGCGCGTGTGTGTGTCTGTCAGCTTTTGTGTTTGTGTTTTAGTTTCTTTTTAAGTTATAAGGAATACAACTTATAACAAATTGTCTTTCATCCCTTCTTTTTATTTTAAAATTTTATTTCACCCCAATTCGTGACCCCGTGGGTTTTGGGTGTCACAGCATGGTATCAGAGCAACGTTCCTGAGATAAACACATGCATCGTCAGCTGAATCAGAGTTCATCGACCGTTGCTCTAAGTTGTGAGTTTTTCAGAGCATTGTATTTAAAATTTTAGCATGTTCTGATAATTATATGTGGTGGATTACGGGCTATAGATTATAAGATGTCAGGAAGAGGAAGAGGTAGAAGAGGTATTCCCTCAGAGGAAACCAACCCAGACAGTAATGCTAGTATTGCTCAACTCTTGCGACTGCTGGTAGAACAAACTGGCAGGTGTAACGGGAAATCATCCAGTAGCCTAGGACCTAGTAATGATGATCTTCAAGAAAAGTTTAGAAGGCAAAAGCCAAAGGTGTTCAGTGGTACAACTGATCCATTAGTTGCTCAAAGCTGGATCAAATCGATGGAGGTCATTTTTGAGTACCTCCAGATGTCTGATTTAGATAGGCCTAGGTGCGCTATCTACATGTTGAGAGAGGATGCCATGATTTGGTGGGAAGGAGCCAAATTATCAGTGGATTTGACAAATCTCACTTGGGCAGATTTTAAACAGGTGTTCTTTGAACAATACTTCACAGCAGACAAGAAGTCTGAATTGAAAAGAGAATTTTTAACCCTGGGACAAGGGAGCATGACCGTACAGGAGTATGTGCGGGCTTTTGAAAGAGGGTGCTACTTTGTGCCGCTGATAAGAAATGACCCAAAAGAGAACCTGAGTCATTTTGTAGAAGGATTGAAGCCTATGTTCAAAATGAATGTTAGGCTATCTAGGGTCTATAGAGAAGCAGTGGATAGGGCCCTGCGTATTGAAAGGGACTGTAAATATGTTGATGAAGAAAGGCAACAGAAGAGACAAGCCTTTCAGCAGAAGGACCAGAGGCCGTTTAAGAAACAAAACAAGAACCAGCAGGGGCCTCAAGAACAGAAACATTTACCAATTCAACCCATCAGTTCTGTTCCTGCTGGCAACAATAGGCCAGTATGTCCTAAGTTTCAGAAGCATCATCCTGGACAATGCAGACTTGGACAAAATATCTGCTATTAATGTGGGATTCCAGGGCATATTATGAAATATTGTCCAAAGTCGAAGGAACTGGTGACCAGCAGAGCCTTTGTAATGACAGCTGAACAAGCCAACCCAGACTCGACAGTAGTCACAGGTGAGATTATGATTGCTGGATTGCCTTCTCTGGCTTTAATAGATTCAGGAGCTACTCACTCATTTATAGCTGTTGAGTTTGCTAAGAGATTACCTATCAAGTCCGATCAGGTAGCTATAGGATTTTGTGTATCAGTGCCGTCAGGAGAAGAATTTATATCTCACGATGTGTTTCGAAGTTTATAGCTTAGCCTTCAAGGGCATCAGATTTCTGTTGATCTAATTGTTTTGCCAATGCCCGGATTTGATATGATTTTGGGAATAGATTGGCAGACCAAGTATGGAATAGTAATAGATTTTAGACTTCGGACAGTAGTGGTAAACCCACCCAGAGGAGATTCGTTTAAATTTGAAGCCAAACATGTTTCTAGAATTCCTCGAATAATATCAGCTCTTAAGGCTTAACGATGCTTGAGGAAAGGAGGGGTAGGATTTTTGGCAAGTTTGTCATCCTTAACAGCTATCAGTAAACCCCAACTGACAGATGTAGAAGTAGTGAATGAGTTCCCTGAGGTTTTTCCCGAAGATATTCAAGGATTACCACCAGACATGTGTTAGAGTAGATGCCCAATTAGCCAACTTGTGGCGTGTGGGTTTATAGACTCTTGTATATGACAGTCTTTATATATGATATTTGTATTTTATTATGGCATTCTTTACTTTCATTGTGTTGTATGATGATTAACAATTGCGTTGAGTAAAGACCTAGAATGCACTATAGTGTATGTTAGATGTGATAGTGGGTATGACGACTATCATGAAACACATCTAATAGTCACTGTGTATTCTGAATTAGTTCCTAGTCGATTGGGCCGTCAAAATGAGGATAAGGTCGCCCGAGCTCGAGACTAGTATCTGCGATGCGAAGTACCATGTTTCATTGGTAGGGAACATTGTGATGTTCTGAGCATGCAGATAGATAGTGACCTGGTGATCTATCGAACTACCCTCGTTCGGACTTTCCAAGTGGTTACCATTTGTCGAGTGGATAAGTCCGAGGTCTTGGTTGTACTGATTAGTCTGTTAGAGTAGATGCCCAACTAGCCAACTTGT
>KQ991568.1:72901-85019 GCA_001598015.1 Dorcoceras hygrometricum | reverse complement strand
GGGGTGCGGATCCGGACCGATCCAACAGGGATTGGGTGAGACCCCGATGCATGTAGGAGTCGATGCATCGTTGTCGAGGATTCACCGCTCGCAGACATGCGTGGATATCCTATGCTATCTGAGGGGATAATAGTGTATAAATCTCTGGCCAGAGTACTAGAAGTTTTTTAGGTAAATGTGTTTACCTAGTTACACTCGCGATGTCACTATTCGATCTCCAAGATGTATGCATAGCTATCGGATCTTTAGTGACTCTCGATTTACCAATGGTCGTTGATCTGATCGGGATATATGGATTGAAAGGACCGTACTGTACGTTAACCATGACCAACTGGTTCTTGCAGGCACTATCAGTGATACCTAGGAGATCATGGGGCGATGTTGCTAGACGCTCTTACCATGATCCGATGGGCAAGTCCGGAATTGTGATTCCGGAGCCACAATGGTTGTGGGCCCACGGCTAGCTGTATCCCTGAGCCATTGAGGGTCACACAAGTACTGGATTCGAGATTCCCGCACGAATACTGAGCTCAATGTGTTGAGCATGGGAAGAGGATTTTGGGGAGTGCGACTTCCTAAAAGTAAACAGGGGTCAAATCGTGATTTCCCGCTGTTGAGGGGCAAAACGGTCTTTTGCACTGGGGTTCTGAAAAATGGTTTTTCAGATCATGGTATTCAGTTTTGGAAACTGATTCGATCGGTCCGATCTGATCGGCGATCGGAGTTATGATGAAGTCATGGTGATGGGGATGAACTGAATGTTCATCCGTTGGACCCGGGCCCGTTGGGCCGGTCCAAGTCCATCATTAAGGCTACTTAATGTAGACTTAAGCTTCATAATAACACACAACACTCAAAAACAAACCCTAACCCTAGAGTTTAAGTAGCCGCCGCCCCTCCTCTCTTCAAAAGCCGCCGCCGCCGTCGCCGTCGCTTCGCCGGAATTTGTTCCGGCAAACTTGATGAGGAGAATCCATCCGTGCTGATCTCGTCAGACCTTCTAGTGCAGGCTGATGAAGGAGTCTCGCTTCCGGTTGTGGACCTGATTGACATAATCTACCGCCGCCTATCGTGAAGTGCCGGTTTCCTCGTGAAACTGGTCGGAGCCAGGCACGAGTTGCCAGCAAGGTAATCAACGAAAACACCCTATGAATGGTCATAGCTTGCATGTTTATTGAATTGTATTGATCGTCTCCCGGTACAATTTTTGTTCTTCCCCTGCCTCGCCGGGAGGCATGATCCGGATCCGCCGTGGTTCCCCAACACCCAGAAGTTTAAACTAGCAGGAGGAGCACAGATCTCATGGCACGAAGACACAGACACTTCGCGTTCCTCATCCAACGCTGATCCAGGGTCTCTAATGGGTAGCAATCGAAAGATCTAAGCTAGGGGAGTTCAACGCCACCAAGATTATCAAAAACAGAGGTTGGAAGCGATGGGAATAGGCGATGGAAAGCTACGGTGAACAGTAGCAAGTCGAGGGTTTCAAAAGAGAAGATAAGAAATGACGGGTTGAGAAATATTCTAAGTGTAATTCGACACTTCTATTTATTCCTCAATTCAATGGCTACTGTCTAAATCAAACACCGACAAAAACAGATCTCTGCAACGTAAAATAGCGCCAAAAAGATTTTGTAATCCAGCGCTCACAATCAAACAGACTTCACAACGTTAATTAAAAACGCTTGCGCTAAGAACAAAACGACAGCGTTTCAGTAAAACAGATCTCAATGCTCAACGCGACAGATCTCAGCGCTCAATAGATCTCAGCGCTATCACTAAAACAGATCTCTACTCCTTAGCAATACAAAACACGCTAAGTGTTGGAAATCCAAAACGACGAAGCAGCAACTAACTGGAACGACGCCGTATTGCTCAAAACAGATCTCTCTTCGAAATACAACTCTAGCGCTTAAAAACAGATCTCTCATCTAAAAGCGCTACACCAGACGCCAACTCTACATGTTGACCAACACGTGAAATCTGCTTACGTCAGCAGATCTCTTCACACGAACTAACACCCGTGCTCAATACAACGAAACCAGATCTCTCAATCCAGCGATCACCCGCTACAGTTCCGTTGTCCAACGTTGACATCTGAAAATGCGAAAGGAAAAACGCTGCACCCTCAACTATCCAGATCTCACAAAAACGATAGCGTTTTACCTACTTCTCGAGGTAGAAACACGCCAACACTCAGGGAACCAGATTTCTCTCAAAATCTAATCAATTCGTTCCCAATTATCAACCATATTTAACCCGATAAACACAAACAAAAATCTAGACAATTCCAACTAGAGATCTGAATTTTTCTCAAATCATATTTCAGCACAAATCTGAAATTCCAGAATTCGAAATCATAATTCTCATGACTAATCTAACCCAAAATCTGATTAATCACAAATCTTGAAATCTGATTCCTCACAGTAACTCTTTTCCCGTCGATTGCCGCCGTTCTTCGCTGTTGTTTTGAGCGATTTTTAGTGGCGCTGGATTCCTTGTGAGTTGCTCTTCTGATTGTTACCCATTTGAGGAGGTAGAACGACGTTGGAGAGGATCGCGAAGTTGTTAGTTTCTTCGTACAATGGAACTCGATAGTTCTTCCGGTGGTTTCAGCTTCTGGATTTGAGGTTCTAGGTGCATCCT
The DNA here is from genome assembly GCA_001598015.1 of Dorcoceras hygrometricum. Taxonomy (NCBI): domain Eukaryota; kingdom Viridiplantae; phylum Streptophyta; class Magnoliopsida; order Lamiales; family Gesneriaceae; genus Dorcoceras; species Dorcoceras hygrometricum. Next base: position 82,373 of record KQ991568.1, on the reverse strand, counting down.
GCCGTGATTGCCGTAGCAGAAGGAAGATGACTTGCTTCAGTTGTTTGTGCCATGCCTTTGTAAATTTGTTGAGGTAGAAATCAGCCGTTGAAGGTACAAATTGAGCAGATTTAACAGCTTTGAGCGTAGACATGGCTGTGATTGATGTTATGAAATCTGCTGATGTGATTCTGTGATTTACGTGACCCAGTTTGTTAAATTGTTTGAGTTTTGCATTCTGTCCTCACGTATTGAATCGTATGCATTGTGAATTGAATATTGATTGGCATACATGCATACATCTTGAGCCTGATTGACAGACTGATTGATGTCCTGATTGAGAGACACGTTGTGACTGGCCGACAGATGTGTCGTGCCTGAAAATTCCAACGCTATCATCGGAGTGGTGACTGTCGGATTCGAGCGTCTACCACCGAGATATGATGGGCTGACGGGCTCTGAAGATCACGGACCGATGATTTCCCCGATTGATACACCGTGCGGGTATAGAGGCTAATTGAGATGAATTGCCAGTTGATACACTGGTATAGCTATCCGATCCTTGATAGCCCTCATGCATTTCATAGCATTGATTATAGCAGGTTGCATGATTAGCTGTTTTAATAGCTCTTCGTACTGAGGCTTGACCTCGTATTTCTTTTCTTGCTTTTGTGTTGTTTGGGTCTATGTTACCCATTTGCAGGATCTTCAGGTAACCAAGCTGGACCAAGTGGAATGCCAGCTGGTCGATCCCCGTTCCCTTGAGTCCCAGTTTATTTTATGATATGTATTGAACCGGGGGATGCCCCGTGTTTTATTGTATTGGGGATCTGTATTTGATTTGAGACTTGTTGTTACCTGTTTCATATGAGTTTGAGTTAACTCGTATTTTGATTATGAATATTTTGAATTATAATTTTGAGTTCAGGCCCAAATGATTTCGAAAAATTTTTAAGCCCGATTTTACGATTTCGTGATTATGTGCTTAATTGTGCTATAATCTCTGTTTATTAGCACGGGGCCTGACATGCTCTTTATGTTGCATTGGAGTCTTCGAGTAAACCAGAATGTCATCGATAAAAACAATCACGAACTAATCGATGAACTCTCTAAATACTCGATTCATCAAGTCCATGAAAACTTCAGGGGCATTAGTCAAACCAAAAGGCATAACCAAGAACTCTTAATGCCCGTACCTCGTACGAAACGTAGTCTTCGAAACATCTTGCTCTCGAATCCGCAACTGATGGTATCCCGAACATAGATCGATCTTAGAGAACACAACTTAACCTTGAATCTGATAAAAAAAATCGTCGATCCTCGGTAAAGGGTATTTATTCTTCACAGTAGCCATATTCAGTTGTCGAAAGTAAATGCACATCCTCATCGAACCATCCTTCTTCTTCACAAACAGAATAGGAGCTCCCCATGGTGACATGATCGGACGAATAAAGCCTTTCTCCAGCAAATCGCTAAGCTGAACCTTCAGCTCTCTCAACTCGACTGGTGCTAAACGATACGGGGTTCGTGAAATAGGAGATGTACCAGGAACCAACTCAATGCTGAAGTCGATCTCCCTCTTCGGAAGAAAACCAGGAATCTCCTCGGAAACACATTAGGGAAATCAAGAGAAACGGGGATGTCACTAAGCTCTACGCACGACTTTGAGGATGCATCCAAAGCATAAATCATAAACCCCACATTGTCCATCGACAACAGGCCAAACATCTCCATAGCAGAGATCAACGGAATCTTCGATTGGGAATCGTGGTCGTAAAAGTTCCACTTCTCGCCAGACTGGGGCCAAAAACGCACAGCGCCATGGAAACAATCCACGGTGGCCCTAAAACTAGACAACACGTCCATTCCCACAATACAATTGAAATCCCACATCAATAATCGAATCAGGTTTGCTACCAACACATTCTCGCCAAACCTAAATATGCCGTTCATCAAATCTCTTGGGAGAACAGGCTCGTGCTGGCAGGAGTCTCAACAGAAACAATATCACGCAAAATAGCGGTATGCAAACCATGCTCAACCACAAATCATCAGTTATAAACGAATGTGATGCTCTAGTATCAAATAACACACGTGCTGGAAAATCAAAAACAGTACAAGTACCTGCGATCATTCCTCCAGGCGTGCCCTCCGCTTGCTCCCTAGTCATGGCATTCACTTGGGCATGCTGAGGTCCTGAGAACTGAGGCTGAGAAGACTGTCCAAAATGCGAAGGACCAGGCTACTGAAACGACCTATACTGCGCTTCCCCCATCCTCTGCTGCTGAACAGGGAAAGAACGACCTCGAGATGACCCACCAGAACGGCCCTGAGATGGGGCAGCGGTGTGCTGAGATCCAGCCAGAGGACATACTCTCGCAAAATGTCTGTACTGCCCACAATTATTGCAAGCACCCTGAACCCCTACACACTATGTCGAAGGGTGTTTGCCTCCATATTGACCACAAAAGATAGCCCTGGGGGCTGCTACTGCTGCTCGAACTGCCCGACCAGAAGAACTAGAACCCTGCTTCTTCTTATATTGATGGCCATGGGGCCTAAACCTGTGGCGTACAGATTGTTGCGCTGGAGGCTGGGGCTGCTGGGAGGACTGAGAAAATTGGGGATGTTGCGCCCCTGGAACATTGGGACTTATACCTTGAGTAGCTTGTGCCGGAATCCGAGACCTGCGGTTCCGCAATCCTTCCTCAATATCCATAGCCTTGTCCACCGCATCTGGATAAAATTGTAGGACTGAGAAAATTGGGGATGTTGCGCCCCTGGAACATTGGGACTTATACCTTGAGTAGCTTGTGCCGGAATCCGAGACCTGCGGTTCCGCAATCCTTCCTCAATATCCATAGCCTTGTCCACCGCATCTGGATAAAATTGTAGGTGAACTCACCAATACCAAGGAGTAAAGATCCTCATTCAGCCCTTCCAAGAATCGGTTCCTCTTCGCCCTTTCATGGCCAGACACGTGAGGAACGTAGGCTCATGGTTCCCTCTCCCCCACAGACATGGTTCCCTGAACCAAGTTATCAAACTCGCGCTCCCGGGCATTAACATATAACTCCGGAACATACTCCTGACGGAACGTAGTACAAAAATTGTCCCATGTAATCCCCATACCAGTCTCCTCGAGAGTACGTGAAGAACCTCTCCACCAGCGCTCTGGACTCTTCCTCAGCTGAAAGGTCGCCAAACTCAGTCTGTGCTCATCATCGTAGCGCACTCCTCGAGAGAACGTGAAGAATTGTTATAACATGCATCGTTGATTTGAGGTTTTGTGTAATTCAAAACTTAATCAGGATCTGTCAAAACAGATCCATCATGCTGCAGCCAGGACTCAGCATCGGAACTAGACTCGTCTCCATCGAACGTTTGAGGATTCTTCCACTGAAACCTTGCCATGATCAGTTCCATTTCGTCCACACGGGCTGCCAACACATCAATGTGAGACCCAAAAGCTGATAAGATTAATTGAGTTAATTAATCGGGTTTTGTTGAGATCAGCTTTGAGTTGTTGCGCTTGAAGAAGCTATCGAGTTCTGTTTGTTCTTAGAACAGCTTTGGTTAGTTGAGTTCTTTTGCGGAAGCTGTTCAGTAGTTAGCGCAGGTCATCGCTGAATGTTGGCGTTCAGCAGTGGTGACGTCAGCAGCTATCGCTGAGTGGTTGTTTCAGCAGTCATAGCGAGATCAGCAGTCGCTGAGCAGTAGCGAGTGCGCTAGCGTGTTTCAGTAGCGGGTGCTTGTACGTCGTCGTTTGGATTAGTTGGAACGACATCGTTTTTGGGTTAGCGAAGAAGATCAGCTGCGAGTTACGTTAGTGTCAGCTGTGTGAGAGAACTGTTGTAGCGTTGCTATCAGATGTTGGTTAGTATTCAGCAGTGAGTAGCGGGTGATGTGTCTAGTTGCGACAGTAGTTCTCGGCGATGTCGTTTGAGTTAGTAGCGATCGCTGTTTTGGCTTAGAGAGAGATTTGTTGCAAGATCTGTTTTGCGAGCGGGAATATCAGTTGCGATAGCTTAAGTTGTCAGTGTAGCTGTTTCCGGTTTCTGTCAGCAGTGAGATTTAATAGGGAGCTTGGCCTTGTTCTCTATTATTGTTCCCGACACTTAGAATATTTCCCGATTTCCAAATTCTGTCGCGATACCCTAGCTACTGTTCACCGAACCTTATCTTCTTCGATTGTCGATGGTAGACAGCTCCGACAAAGGCGAGAGTGGTAGTGTTGGACTCCTCTTGCTGATACGCTTCGTTTGGATATTGTTTTCGAACGTTTGCTTGAAGCTGGTGAGGTGTGCGAAGACATCTCCCTTGTGTAATATGTTAGCATAAGCGTCGGATTTCTCTCCTAGCTTTTTGGAGTAAGTTCAGTTCCTGCCTTTAAGCTTGTTAGAGCTTTCTGTGGTGTTAGATGAGGTAGGATAGCGCTGGTTGAGTTGTAGCTCCCAGCTGTTGCTTTTCTGTGCTTCGGTCTTTGAGCAGTTGTTGTGTTGCCGTTGAGCAGGTGGTGGATCTGCGTCATTGTGGCATTCTGATTTGTAGTAATTGTTGCCCAAAGAATTGAGGTACGGATGTGAGCTTGTTTACAGCTTAGGATTGAGCATGGAATATATGCTTGGTTGGGTTTGTGCTCTGTGCTGTTATTACTTGTGCCTGTGTTATAACATCAGCTGTTGCATTGCATACACGCATATTGCTGTCGAGCCCTGTTTTGCTAGCTATGCCTGTTTTGTTGAATTGTGAGTACCAGGATGCTATGTTCAAGGACGAGCGGGTAGTTCCCGTATACCTTGGAGGCTGAGCGGGTAACTCCCGTACCTCATTCTCCCTGCTGGGTTTGTTAGCTGCTATGAGCGGAGTGGGTAGCTCCCACATCTCATGAGTGAGAAACAACAGGTGGAGCTGGTTGTTAGCATTTGGTATGGTGTACTGGAGATGAGTGGGTAGCTCCCATGTGCTCAGTATGCCCGTGGCCACGAACTGATTGTTCCTTTGATCAGATCTTGTTGTTGAGCTGTTGTTGAGATCCTTTGGCTCCCTGCTTTCGGTTGTAGCCTTGATCCCTTGCATAGCATGTGCGTATTTATATGTGTTTTCCTTATGCTGTTTATTGCTGCTCTCCGTACTGGGGTTTGACCCCGAGGTCCCTTTGGGGCTGGTGTTTGTTGCCTGTGTGTTGTTTCCAGGTTTCTCTTCTGGTCGTGGCTTTGACTCAGTGGGAGGTGCCCCAGGAGGTGGATAGAGTGTCCCAGTTAGCGTATAGAATATATGTACTAGTACTGTTAGCCGGGGAATTCCCTGTGCTTGTGGGATTGTGTTATCCGTTGTAGTACCTGTATTTGTGTTTGTTTAAATGCTATACTGTTGTACCGAGTGTTGTAAAATACTGGGATTACTTTGAGTATTGTGTATTTTAAATTATATATTTTAAACCATCAGGCCAAAAGCGAAAATTTTAAGCCACTTTTTGTATGCTTCCGCTATTGTTTACGTGGTTTATCTCTGAGTAGAGCACGAGGCCCGACATCTACCTCATCATCAACCTGCCTAGCATGCCTACGAACAAGAATACTATGCTCCCCTTCCTTGTTCTGACCCTCTGATTCTATCGGGATCTGCCTGTTAGCTCTACCCCAACGTCTAGGCGGCATCTAGGTAAACACTAACACAATAAGATCACACAGCAAAATAACACATAGCCAAGAACATGCAACAAGCAACAAAGTTCCTAGACTCAAGTGTGATAAAAAGAATTCGAGCTTATCCCAGTTAAGCTCTGATACCAAAAATGTCAGGCCCGGTGTACAAATCAGAGATTAACCACGCAATTAACAACTGCTATTTGAAAGTGGCTAAATTTTTTCGCTTCGTCCTGACTTAGAAAACAAAATTTAAAATACACTTATACTCAAAATATTGGTTTTACAACAACTCAAAAGCTGAACACTAGCGCTGCATAACACGAATACAAGCATCGATTGTCTCCCAAACAACAAAATCAAATTTGCAATAGAACATCACTATGGGACATTCCTCGGTGACGACTCTAATACATAATTATAAAATATAGATAACTGGGACAATATATCCACCTCTCGGGGCAACTCCAGCTGAGTCATCTCCACGACCAGCTGAAAACCTTGGTAACCTAAACAACAGAAAGATAACCAAACAACCAGCCCCAGAGGGACAGGGGTCAAACCCCAGTACGGGGAGCAATACAACAGCAAATAGATAGCAACAGATATAAATGCACGTGCTATGCATGAGACAGCAGGATGCAAAGGCTACAAACGAATCAGGAAGCCAAAGGAACTCAAGGACCAGCTCAACAGCTGTCAACAGATCAAACAAAGGGTAGTGGCCACGAAGCATGTAAGAGCGTGGTAGCTATCCACTCGTCTCAACACACGGTACCAGAGCATAACTCATATCACTCAATCTGTTGTTGCCAAAGCTCATAAGAGCGTGGTAGCTATCCACTCATCTCATAGCGGCTAACAACGAACCAACAGGGAGATGAGGAGCACGGTATTGCCGCTCGTCCTCAATAACAGCACCTGGTACATACGGGTTAGCACGACAACAACAATGGCTAACATATATGAGATCAACATGGGAAAATGCGTGTATGCAATTACAACAACGTGCAACAACCAGCACAGAGCCAAGATAAACAACCACAACACCATAGCATACACTGCACAACATACCAGCAAGGACACATAATATCCATGCTCATCCCAAAGCTGTAATGCTAGATCAAATCCGTACCTTCAGTTTTTGAGCTATAATTACCACGAAAAAAGCCCCGAGTAACTTAGATCTGCCACCTTCTTGGCCAAACAACAACAACCAGCTCAGGATCATTACGCACAAAAACACGAACTGGGAGACACCGGCTCAACCCAGCTTTATCCTACCTTTCTAACACGATAACTAGCTCTAAATAAACACAAGGTAGAATCTAGTACGTACTCAAAGCACTACCTGAACAGAAGAACCAATCTATCAGTATATGAAACAATGCACTGTAGCCTCTTCGCGTTCTTCTTCCAGCTCCTCAAAGCTCTCAAAAGAGGTATAGAAAGAACGATCTTTGCAAGAGGAACTCAACGCTACTACCCTTGCTCAAAGCTGCGTCGACTACCATCGGGAATCAGAGGGAATCAGCTACGGTGAACAGTAACTAGGGTTCTAAGACGAACTGGAGTATCAAATTCTCGAGAGGAATATCTTCTATGTGTTGGGAAATAATAGCGAGACCACAGTCAAAGTCCCCTATAAATATAACTTAAATCTTTCCAAATCTGGTGAACAATAGTCACCAACAAAACAGAGCTCACAGCTGATACCAACTCAGATCTGAGTCTACTCCAGATCTGGACTATACGACATACCAGCGTTCTACTACCAAACAACGTCGCACATGTATAAGCTCAAAGCGACCAGCTCGCACCAGATTTGGTTTCTCAAAACGGCGTCGCACCACAATCCAGTTCCCGTAACCAACCAGCTCTCAAAAATCAAGATCTCACATCTCAGCTGGTTCATATAAACTACATCGTACAACAATTCAGCTAGTTCATAAACGTGTATCGATAAACGGCGTCGCATCGCGATCCTGATCCGAACGACCAGCTCAGACTCATTTAGATCTTGCCTCGACAGATACTCACGAACCGCATCGGTTTACACTAAAACCACGAACCAACCGGTCTAACGAGTACTACCAGATTTCACCCTCAAATCTGGTTTCTCCCATAACGACGTCGCTTCGCTATAACTCCAAATATCCAACTTCACGCTCCCGAAATTACTCATGACACGATTCTTGAGCGCTCAACCAACCAGATTTGATCGTTCTACGAACCAGATCAGAGCTATTTCACGCACAAATCAGCTAGCTCTTCTTCAAGTCTAATCCAACGCCCAACTAGTTGTCCAAATAGCTAATTAGCGATTCAGACCTCGCAACCATGCTTATGTGGGAAGAGTTCAAGAAGGTATTTTATGATCAGCACTTTACTGTGGATGCAGATCCGAGCTGAAGAGGGAGTTCTTAACTTTGAAGCAAGGGAACATGCCGATGCTAGATTACATCCGCAAGTTTGAGAGGCGATGTTACTTTGTGCCATTTATTGGTAGGGATGCTGAGGAAAAGCTCCGTCATTTTGTGGATGGGCTACGACCAAATCTTAAGCATGATGTTAAGCTAGCTGAGCCCAAAGATTTCAGGGAAGCAGTTGATAAGGCCCTGCGAGCTGATCAAGATTGGAAGGAAATTGAAGTAAGGCGACAGCAGAAATTCAAGCCTCTCAACTCAAAGATCAAAGCCAATACATTGGACCCAACAAGAATCAGCAGAAGCCCTAAGGCCAACGGCCACAACAACCACAACCGCTCAACTCAATTCCCAGGGTTGAAAATAGACCAGTTTGCCCGAAGTGCCACAAGAATCATGCTGGTCAGTGCACAGCTGGTCAGAACATGTGTTACCAGTGTGGTGCTCCAAGCCACATTGCTAAGGACTGCCAGCGTTCAAAGTAGCATGTAACCAGTAGAGCTTATGTGATAATGGCAGAACATGCGAACCCAGACTACCGTAGTTATTGATAAGATTGTTATTGCTAGTATGCCTTCTATTGCGTTGATAGACTAGGGAGCAACACAATCGTTTACATCGACATATTTTTATAATAAATTACCCGCCCAACCTGAGCGATTCTTGGTTGGTTACTGTGTGACTGTACCATCAGGAGAGGTGTCAGGCCTCGTGCTCTAAACAGACAAACACATGCGGAAGCTATCAAAAAGTGGGTAAAATTTTCGCTTTTAGGCCTGACGGTTTTAAAACATATAATTTAAAATACAACGATACTTAAAATAAGTTTCCCAATTCATAAAACAACCAACAAATAAGCATACATAATTCAAAACATGTATCAGACTCCCCTACGGGTACAAAAACAAAGCGCAGGGCATCCCCTGGCTAACTGATACATATATACAAGTATGCTATATGCAACTGGGACACGCTAGCCACCTCCTGGGGTGCCACCAGCTGGGTTAAAACCACGACCAGTTGTAGAACCTGGGTTTCCTGAAAACAACATAACAAAGAAACAAACCAAGCCCCAGAGGGACATGGGGTCAAACCCCAGTACGGAGAGCAACAAATAAAGCTAAAAGAATGCATAAGATAAAATGCAGATGCTATGCATGAGACACCGGATATCAACGGAAAGCTCGACCCTCGAGGGAGCTAAGGAACTCAAACATAGCTCCAAGAATCATCAACAACATAAAGTGGCCACGGGGTGTGTTCACAGTGTGGTAATGAGCCACTCGCCATGACACTACACCCAAAATACCATATGCATCAAACAACTCAACCTGTTGTTGTCTCGCCCATGAACTGTGGTAGTTAACCACTCGGCTCATGGTGGCTAACGATCCCAGCAGGGAGATGAGAGTGCGGTAT
>KQ991568.1:50736-70399 GCA_001598015.1 Dorcoceras hygrometricum | reverse complement strand
GATTGGCCATCTGTCTGGGGATGATATGCGGTACTCATAGCCAATCTAGTGCCCAAAGCTGTCTGCAAACTCTTCCAAAACCTGGAAGTAAACCTTGGATCTCGGTCAGACACGATTGAAACAGGCACACCGTGCAATCTAACACAAAATCAACGTAAAGCTTCGCCATCTCTTCAACGAGAAGGTCATCCCATAGGGAATGAAGTGTGCAGACTTAGACAAACGGTCTACAACTATCCAAATAGCATCCCATCCTCGGCTGGAACGAGGCAGATGCGTCACAAAATCCATCGCAATGTGCTCCCAATTCCATTGAGGCACCTCTAAACTCTACAACAGACCACCAGGTCTCATCCTTTCGGCCTTTACCATCTGGAAATTCAAACAACGAGCGAAAAAACCAGCAACATCGCTCTTCAGGCCAACCCACCAAAGGTGCGGCTTCAAAGCATGGTACATCTTCCGTGCACCAGGATGAACACTATGTCTGCTACAGTGCGCTTCTCGAAGGATCTCCTCCTTCAAATCAATCAAATTGGGCACAACCAACCTGCCCCGGAAATGCAAACAACCATCGGACGAGACAGAATAGTCCTCAAGTTCGCCAGCCCTGACTTTCAACTTCAATTTGTGGATAGACAGATCGGTCCTCTGAGCTGCTCGAATTCTAGAAACAATCTGAGGTTCCACTTGAAAAGATGAAACCATCACACAATCCTCAGCCGGGTAGAATCTCCAACCCGTAGTGTTAAGATGCTCTTGGTCCTTGGAGATGTACAACGAAGCAAACATCTCACTAGCCTTTCTGCTCAAAGAATCGGCCACTACGTTCGAATTCCCAGGCTGATATTTAATCTCACAGTCAAAGTCCTTTTGCAACTCCATCCATCGGCGCTGTCTCATGTTCAAGTCAGGCTACGAAAACAGATACTGCAAACTCTTGTGGTCGGAGTACACCACAAACTGCTCGCCATACAGGTAGTGACGCCAGAACTTTAACGCAAAGACCACCGCTGCTAACTCCAAATCATGAACTTGGTAACGAGTCTCGTGCGGTTTCAACTGCCGCGAGGCATACGCAATGACTCGACCATTCTGCATCAACACACAACCCAATCCATTTAGCGAAGCGTCAGAACAAACCACAAAACCACCGGAACCGGACGGCAGGGCCAGAACAGGCGCAGTAGTCAACTTTTCCTTGAGCAGTTGAAACGCATTCTCACACTGCTCAGTCCAAACAAACCGCTTATCCTTCTGGGTCAATTGCGTCATCGGCTTTGCTATACTTGAGAATCCCTCAATGAAGTGACAATAATAGCCAGCCAGACCCAAGAAACTGCGAATCTCAGACACATTTCTTGGTCGCTCCCAGTTCAAAACAGCATCCACTTTACTGGGATCCACAGAAATGCCATCCGCTGAAATGACATGACCCAGAAATACTACACGATCTAACCAAACTCGCACTTGGAAAACTTCGCATACAACTGCTGCTCTCTCAACCTATGAAGAACCATCTCCAAGTGCTCCTTGTGCTCCCTCGGAGTCTTCGAGTAAACCAAGATGTCGTCGATAAAAACAATCACAAACTGATCTATGAACTCTCTAAAAACCAGGTTCATCAGATTCATAAAGACTTCAGGCGTGTTTGTCAACCCAAACGGCATCACCAAAAACTCAAAATGTCCGTACCTCGTACGAAACGCAGTCTTCACGACATGTTGTTCCCTCACTCTGAGCTGATGGTACCCGGAACGAAGATCAATCTTAGAATACACCGCAGAACCCTGCAACTGATCAAACGTCTTCGAGTAAACCAAGATGTCGTCGATAAAAACAATCACAAACTGATCTATGAACTCTCTAAAAACCAGGTTCATCAGATTCATAAAGACTTCAGGCGTGTTTGTCAACCCAAACGGCATCACCAAAAACTCAAAATGTCCGTACCTCGTACGAAACGCAGTCTTCACGACATGTTGTTCCCTCACTCTGAGCTGATGGTACCCGGAACGAAGATCAATCTTAGAATACACCGCAGAACCCTGCAACTGATCAAACAGATCATCGATTCTCGGCAACGGGTACTTATTCTTCACAGTGGCTTTATTCAACTGACGAAAATCAATGCACATCCGCATTGAGCCATCCTTCTTCTTCACAAACAAAATGGGTGCTCCCCACGGCGACATACTAGGCCGGATGAAACCTTTCTCCAGTAAATCATCTAACTGCACCTTGAGTTCTCTCAACTCCACAGGCGCTAGACGATACGGGGCTCGAGAAATCGGAGCTGTGCCAGGCACCAACTCTATGCTGAAGTCTATCTCCCGCCTCGAAGGAAAACCAGGAATCTCCTCCGGAAATACATCGGGGAAGTGTCGCACCACGGGAACGTCACTAAGCTGAACACTAGAAGAAGAAGACGCATCCAAAGCGTAAATCATAAAGCCAGCATTCCCCAGAGACAACAAACTAAACATTTCCATCGCGGAAACCAACGGAATCTTCGATCTAGAGTCCTGGCCGTAGAAGTCCCACTTCTCGCCAGACAAAGGCCTAAAGCGCACAATCCCATGGAAGCAATCCACGGAGGCCCTGTAGTTGGACAGCACATCCATCCCAACCGCAACACACCATCCAACAAAATCTCTTGCGAGAACAGGCTCACACCACCGGGGGTAGAAACAGAAACAACATCGCGCAAAGGGATGGTACACAAACCATGCTCAACAACAAACGAATAAAAAATAAACGAATACGATGCACCGGTGTCAAAAAACACACAGCAGGAAAGTCAAAGACAAGACATGTACCTCCAATCACCCGGCTCGGTGTCTCCTCGGCCTGCTCCCTCGTGAAGGCGTTAACCTGAGCATGCTGGGGTCCTGGAAAGAAAGGCTGAGACGAATGCCCAAAACGCGAAGGGCTAGGCTGCTGAAACGGCCTAAACGGAGTCTCACCAAAACGGGGCTGTTGAAACTGCTGCGAACGACCCCTAGACTGACCTCCACGACCCTGAGGCTGGGACGCGGTCTGCTGTGATCCAGCTGACGGACACACTCTCGCAAAATGCCCGTACTGACCACAAAGGTTGCAGGAGCCCTGCACACCTACACACTGCGTGGAAGGATTATTTCCACCGCAAAAGCCACAAAACTCCACCCGAGAGCCGCTGCTACTCGAGCTGCCTGAACCGGAAGACCCTGAACCAGACTTCTTCTTAAATTGCTGACCGCGGGGTCGAAACCTCTTGCGGCCAGACTGCTGAGCTACCTTCTGCTGCTGCTGAGGATAATGCACGGACTGAGAACTCTGAGACGACTGAGCTCCCTGACCAACGGGTCTACCACCCTGCACCGCCTGCGCTACCTGCGCTCTGCGTGCACTACGGCTCATCATGCCCTCCTCAATGTGGATAGCAGTATCCACGGCCTCAACATACGACTTGGGCTTGCTCGTGAAAACACTCTGGTACAATTCTCCATTCAAGCCCTCCACAAACCAGGTACTCTTGGCCCTCTCCCGGCCAGCAACATGCGGAACATAAGCCAACAACGCGGAAAACTTGCGAGCATACTCGCGCATAGTCATCAAACCCTGCTCCAGGAACTCAAACTCCCGCTCACGGGCAGACACATACGAATCGGGGACATACTCCTGCCTGAAGACCTCACAGAAACTGTCCCAAGTGATGCCAACACCAGTCTCCAGTAGGGTACTAGACGCACCTCGCCATCAACGCTCTGCGGCCTTCCTCAACAACAAGGTCACCAACCTCAACCGGAGATCATCGTCATACTGAGCCCGATCAAAAAGATGTATGATGTTATGGAGTCACGAATCAGCATCCTCACTCGACTCGTCTCCATTGAAGACAGGAGGATTCATCCTCTGAAACCGAGCTATAACCACATCCATTCTCTCTACCGGAGCCGGCGGAGCCTCAGCCTCCTCTTCTCCACTACTCTCAAGAGTACGACTAGGAGCACTATACTGATCCTCGTTCTGTCATCATGATTCTTGGAACTGCCCCCTACCTCTACCACGACGTCTAGGCTGCATCTAAAACACTCAACAGGATAAGGAAAAACAGAACAGATACAGCATAGAAAGCATATAACACAAAATATGCAGCATGTAGTCACATAAGTCAAGCACATGCAACACACAACACTGTACCTAGACTCAAGTGTGATCAAAGGAATTGATCTTATCCCAGTTTAAGCTCTGATACCAAAAATTTCAGGCCTCGTGCTCTAAACAGACAAACACATGCGGAAGCTATCAAAAAGTGGGTAAAATTTCGCTTTTAGGCCCGACGGTTTTAAAACATATAATTTAAAATACAACGATACTTAAAATAAGTTTCCCAATTCATAAAACAACCAACAAATAAGCATACATAATTCAAAACATGTATCAGACTCCCCTACGGGTACAACAACAAAGCGCAGGGCATCCCCCTGGCTAACTGATACATATATATAAGTATGCTATATGCAACTGGGACACGCTAGCCACCTCCTGGGGCACCACCAGCTGGGTTAAAACCACGACCAGCTGTAGAACCTGGGTTTCCTGAAAACAACATAACAAAGAAACAAACCAAGCCCCAGAGTGACATGGGGTCAAACCCCAGTACGGATAGCAACAGATAAAGCTAAAAGAATGCATAACATAAAATGCAGATGCTATGCATGAGACACCGGATATCAACGGAAAGCTCGACCCTCAAGGGAGCTAAGGAACTCAAACATAGCTCCAAAAATCATCAACAATGTACAGTGGCCACGAGGTGTGTTCACAGTGTGGTAATGAGCCACTCGCCATGACACTACACCCAACTACCAGATGCATCAAACAATCCAACCTGCTGTTGCCTCGCCCATGAACTTTGGTAGTTAACCACTCGGCTCATGGTGGCTAACGATCCCAGCAGGGAGATGAGAGTGCGGTATCGCCGGTCGCCCTCGCATCCTGGTAAGAATCAACAACAGCAATACAAGATACAAGGCTGCAAAATACGATACATAAGGGATCTGAAATATGCGTGAACGAATGCGTGTATGCAATTCACATGAAACAGCTAGCATAAACACCAATGCTCAGCAAGCAATACACAGATAAGTTCACCGAAACATCCCAGCAGCCACACATAATATCTCACGCCAATCCCAAACTAAATCAAGCTCAAATCCATACCTTATACTTCTGGGCTATAATTAGCACAAGCTGGTTACCACAAGGAAATCCCGAAGACTCTGGTAAAAGCCTGATAAACACATGGCATACACAACATAAATCTTACGGGATGCTAAAAAAGCCCACGGCCGGGAGTCACACTCAACCAGCTGCCCAATATACCTCAACAGTTAAACGAGAAGCTTAAAACTATGGCTAGGAACAAGGTCTCACCGAAAACCAGAATGTAGTTCTACCCGGTCGACACAACACTCGAACGGCAGCAACTTCGCGTTCCTCAACTAGCCAATTACAGCTTCTAAAACTGGTGAAGAGTGATAGATCTTCTCGATAGGAGTCCAACGCTACCTCACACGAGCAAAACAACCACCGGAAACGCCGGGAATTCTCCGGAAAAGCTCACGGCTGAACAGTGCTCTAGGGTTCGAAACGAATAACACAGACGAGGGAATTATTTGCTAAGTATAGAATTGATATCACAATTCGAAGACCAATCCTTCCTATAAATAGCACTTGCAACGACTAAAATCAACACAATCAATTGTCCACTGACAAAACCAGTCGACACAATTAATTTCTCAAACCAGCAGGTACCAACTAACCAGCAGACGCAAGAACCAACTGCTGATTTCTCCAACAACGCTACAACAAATCGCAAAGCAAACTAACGGTTGGTTCTCAAAACGGCGTCGCACCAACTTACTCAAACGACGTCGCATAGGATACTATACCAGCAGCTGGGTATCCAGTCGCAAGAACAAAACAATGCAACGCTTCTCTCTGCTGGTTCCAGTCGCAGCCTCAAAACGCAGCGTTTCAACTAACCCAAACGACGTCGCTCCATTGACGTCATCAAATCTTATAGCAGCACTTGCTAAATACTAGCAGCAAGATACAGTAACGAACAAATATCTCGCAGCTGGACAATCAGTCGCAACATCCAAACGACGACGTTTCCTCTCGAGCTACAGGAATGTTGACCCGCGTTGACATCTGCTTCTGCTGAACAACCAGCAGACACACACACGCAATTCCACCAGCTGGTACCAGACGCAACATCGAAACGATGTCGCGCCAACTAATCTAAACGCAGTCGTTTTAGCCCTCAACGCAAATACACTAATGCATCTGCTGATTTCAACACGCGCAACCAGAATTCACGCAAACGACGGCGTTTCATACCCTGCGATACCAAAACCCGCTTCGACTGGTTTTGCCACAGACCAGCTGCTAGCTCACAAAACCAGCTTTTACTCAAAAATCTCAAAAACACGAAAACATCCAGAATTGCTCCAAATGCTATTTCAGACCCTAAAATGCAAACCAAACTCTCAAACAGAGATTTGAACCAGCGGAGATCTCCAAAAACCGATACAATCCAAAAAATTAATCTTAATACAAATCCAGATCTCACAAGAGGGACTTGTATCCCATAGTATATTCGGTAGAATAGAGCTTAGGCTTCAAGGGCATTTAGTGTCCGATGATTTAATCGTGTTACACACGCCTGAGTTAAATTTAATGTTTGGATTGGATTTGACCAAATATGGTGTAGTTATAGGCTTTAACCGATTAGATCACCTCAAGGAGATCTGTGCTTATTTGAAGCCACCCAAAGTAAGAGAGATCCTCGTCTGATTTCAGCTCTGAAAGCTCAAAGCTGTTTGAGAAAGGTATGTCTAGGATTTTTTGCTAGTATATCATCCATGGTTGATGATTGAAAGCCCAAGCTGTTAAATGTGTAAGTAGTGAATGAATTCCTAGAGTTTTTTGAATTGGAATTTGCAATTGTAGTGGTGCCTAAGCAACCCCTGTTTCCAAACGGCCGTATAGGCTCGCACCTACAAAGATGAAAGAATTGAAAGAGAAAGTCCAAGATATACTGGACAAAGGCTTCATAAACCAAGTACTTCACCGTGGGGAGCCCCTAATGCTGTTTGTGAAGAAGAAAGATGGTAGTATGAGGTTATGCATAGATTACAGAGAGATGAATAAGCTTACAGTAAAGAACAAATATCTCTTTCCGAGAATTGAAGATTTGTTTGACCAATTACAGAGAGCAGCAGTGTTTTCCAAAATTGAACACCGATCCGAATACCACCAGCTGAAGATTAAATAAGCGGATATATACAATACAACCTTCAGAATGTGTTACGGTCTTTATGCGTTTTTGGTGATGCCATGTGGATTGACGAATGCACCTTCTTTGGTTCCCTAGTCCACTGATTTACTAATCATTCTCAAAGGTACAAAATAAATGTATACAACATTTTAAAATTATGATTCAGGGATGGTTGTGCAATTTTAAAGAAAGATTCAGCTCACGCATGGAAAAAAGGATCAGGGATTGCGATGGTAAGAACTGATAATAATTTCATAAGCTGATTTCTTCTCGGGATGGGAAACAATAATCATGACGAGGACATTTGGACGTTCAACAGAAAACATCTTGCGGGCTATAACAACTCAGAGCAAAACAGATCGGAGTGCAAAACATCTTTTGGGATGTAACATCTCAGAAGAAAACAGATCGGAGTACGAATAATAATATAGTTAGCGTTTTATACAAATAATTCAAAAAACCAGTTTAGAAACAATTTAAAATCAAGAGGTCAAATACAACTACATTCACAAAAGAGATATGGCCTGTAGCAGCATGGATATGTTGGCCCATCGATAAACACACTTCCCCAATCTGTTCCAGCTCGTGTCGTCCAGCTCTCAAAGAACCTTCTCACCTGAAACCATGAAAGCTAGTGAGCCTAGGGGCTCAGCAGGTAAAATATGATAATAAGAAAAACTTCACACAGACTAAACATAGGATTTAACATAAAGGAAGTATACATTAATCATAACTTTCTTAAAATCTGTGGTTATAAAAATAACCCATTAAATTTTCTGTATGAGATGTGGCTCAGAAGCTCTTCTTAGGTCAAGTCGCTTGATCAAGCTCTCATCTGAAATTAGGAACTATGGAATAAATCACAATCTTTACTGTGAAGGGTCACACTCGTTCGCCAACCAGCATCCTCACCCTTTCTGGGCCGACCATCTGTTATCTTTGCCATAGGTCATAAAACTTTGAAAGTACTTCCTTTAAACTTTATGAAATATGGCATGGACACTTCTGTCATTCCTCTTTCGTAACCTTGGCATACGTCATTAAAACCTTTGTACTAACAGACCGCACACAAGCGGTTCATTTTACTGAAAAAAACTCCATTTTTATTTGAAAATACTGTTGGGTGTATGATAGAAAACATCTGAAGAAACTCTAAAATCAGCTCAAGATGGAAAACAGATCATGGCTTAGATCAGCTCTGGGTAAAATAACAGATCGAATGAGTAAAAAAACTCTGGGTGAGAAATCTGATCATGACTGGTTGTTCAAATTAGATTAGGAAAAGTCAAAATTACTCGGAGCAGTCAGGCTAAAATAAGAAAGTCAGAAAAGGTCAACTCATCTTAGGGCAATCACATCGGATCGCGAGCTTAGATCAGCTCTAAAGGGAAAACAGATCACACGCTCGAAACAACTCAGAAGATGGAAAATAAAATCACTCGCTTGGAACAGCTCACATGCTTAAAGAAAAAAAACAGTCATCTCAACTTAGAATAACGAAGTCAGATCATAGGTTCAAATCATCTAGGGGAAATATCATATCACAAGTGTAAACTGGAACAGTTCGGGGAATCAAACTAGGAACCAGAGTTCTAACTAGACCAGCTTTCCTACTTAGCTCATAACCTCATCCTTAGCCATCCAACACGACGAAATACTTGGAAAACTCAGAGAACTTAATATTGAATCTACTTACCGCACAATCCAGAAATTTCAAAGAGACGACATCTCAGGTTGTCATAGAAGCTCTTTTGTCAAACATATGAGGAGTTTAAAACCTTTCTCGAAAACTCTATGTTGGATCTGTTTATACAGATCATAATATAAGTTTTGATTGACACCAAATCTATTATTATTCTACTAACATTTTACGTGCGATTTGCAGTGAACTTGATTAAGGAGATAGGGAGACATCTAGACTGGAACAGTGAGGGGACATCCAAGCTGGAATAGTTGAAGATGTCTCCGTTGTACCAGTGAGGGGACGCCCGAGCTGGTACAAAACAAGACGAACAGGGTGCAAGGAACATCAAGCTGGTTTACCAGCTTGGTACAAGAGCAGTCAGAGATCAAACGCAGAGTGATTCAGTGGAGAGCAGAACCGTTCAAGCGCAGATCAGTGCAACATACAAGGGCTGTGATTGGGTTTGAAGCCACGTACAAGAACAGTGATCGAGTGCAGATCAGATCACAAGCGGTACGAAGAACTCAGCTAAGAAACCAGTTGAACGACCAGCTGGGAGATCAGGTGAGATATACGGGATGTTTTAGTGAGAGACTAGACGAGCTCGAGGTGACCCCCTTTGATGGAGAGGAGGATGAATCTGTATGCAGGGGGTGCTCGATCAGTCTCCATAGGGCTAAGCTGGCATGGAAAAATGCGAGCTGGATAAGCACATCACACCAGCTCAGCATTGATCCAGAAGAACTCTGAAGCAGACCAGATTGGTGAAAGCTCAAATACAGAATCTGCTCAGATATAGGGGACATATTAGAGACTAGCTGGTTAAGGTCAAACCAGCTAGACAAGAAGAGCAGTAGCCAAGAGCAGGAAAGATCAGCTCAAGAGCCACCAGCTCAGCATTGATCCAGAGAACTCTGAAGCAGACCAGATTGGTGAAAGCTCAAATACAGAATCTGCTCAGATATAGGGGACATATTAGAGACTAGCTGGTTAAGGTCAAACCAGCTAGACAAGAAGAGCAGTAGCCAAGAGCAGGAAAGATCAGCTCAAGAGCAGATGACAAGAGCAAATTATAAGAGCAGCTCAAGAGCAGATGAGAGAGAATAAGAAAGTTTTGAACAGCTCGAAGTAAATACAGGTAAGTGCAAACCAGAACGGAGATAAGCTGGCAAGCTGGTTAAGGTCAAACCAATTCGGATAGCATGACAGATGCTATAAAATCTACGAGCAAAGCGATTTGAATACAAGACTTTACGAAGATTGCTTTTCAGTATTCAAATCGATTTTCTTGTATTGTCTTCTCAAGTACAGTACTCACGTGCTTAAAGCAAAGAAAAGCCTGCAACACATTAA
Organism: Dorcoceras hygrometricum; assembly: GCA_001598015.1. NCBI lineage: Eukaryota > Viridiplantae > Streptophyta > Magnoliopsida > Lamiales > Gesneriaceae > Dorcoceras > Dorcoceras hygrometricum. The sequence continues at coordinate 60,032 of KQ991568.1, read as the reverse complement.
AATACAAAGGACGCAAAGTACAATAGTGTCAGAAGACTTTCAATGGCTACAACTTTGTGTCAAATGGAAAATATGCGCAGGGGATATATATATGTCAAGAGCAGAGCACAAGAAGAGAAGAGAGAGAGCGTGGACAAAATGAGCAGAGCGCGAGAAGAGCGAAGTGTTGTGCAAATCCAACATTTAAAAACAGAATAACGCACGACACAAGATCTGCGAAGACATTGGTGAAACCAGCTCGGATAGGAGTACTTCCCCAGTGTATGAGATTTTATTTTTGAGAGATTGAGTGTACACTGTAATCTCACACGATTCACTCATATATTAGTTGAGCGAAACAGAAAATGAGTGAATCAAATCTGAAACTCTCCATTATATATTTGGACAGAGATGTTAAACAAGTCTATGTTGTCTTCCGCACTGAGACGTTAAAGAAGTGTGTGTAGCATTTCTCATTGAGGCGTGAAATAATTGAATTTAGACACACACAGCTTGTGGGCTGGTGTGCAGCGGTGGCTAGGAGTTCTTGCGGCTGCTGGTCGTAGGATTGGGTTGCAGCGCGGGCCGCTGTAATCAAAGTCTTCTAGTGGATCATTACCGATTGCGGAAGAAGGGGAGACGTAGGAGATTTAGCTCCGAACTTGCATAAACAAATCACAGCGTAGCGTTTTACAGGTTTCAACATTTTCATTCATACACATTGCATGTCTTACAACTGTGTTAAACAAAACCGTTAATAAGCTTTCGATTATAAGAGTTCAGTTTGAGTTATTTCCGCATGATTTTATTTCATTACTCAATCTGTATCCACAGTGCACTTCAGTTCAAGAACACTGAGCTATTACAGCTCAAGATTCAACCGACCAGATCGCATGCGTGCCTGACCAGCTTGCAGAGCAGTTGGTAGAATACCTGTGCGATCCAGTTTCCAAGTTGCGTGCTTCTTTTGTCTCTTTCAAAAATTTTAAATTGCACGTAACTTAAGGTTTCGGTGTCTTAGGCTATGTGAGAGCCTCCGTGATTTGTGCGATAACTCTTGGGAACCTCCTAGTTTTGATCCCAACATTTGGAATCAGAGCGCTTTTGCAATCTGGTACCCTGTATTTTGGGACCAACACGCTAAAAGTGTACAGATCGTAAAATCATTTTAAAAGCATCAAAATTTACTCATAACTCAAAAACAGAACGCACACAGAACGCAGGAAGTCAAAAGTAATATGCTTTAACAGAAGCAGCAAGAAACAGAGTTTACTTTCCTTATGCTGAATGGCAGTTTGTAGAGAACAACTCCGGCTTTGAATCTCCCACAAGTAGGATCAAAAAGCTTTCGGAAACTTTAAAAGAAATATTTGGTTGGTTTGTTGATTAGAGGAGCTCGCCACTGCCTTATATAGATCAATGATGAAAACAGTGTAGTAGGTTTAAAGTACTTACACAAGGCATGGACATCTACCAACCGTAACCATTTTGTTGAAAATATATATATATATTTTTTAAACTGAATCGTGCTTGGGTTCATTCTCGCAACAATCGTCCGTGAACCGCCCAAGATAGAAATCGGCTCAGGAAAAATATGAATTTTAAACACAAAAATAGCAGTTTAACCCATCAAAACAAATTAAATATCTCGTGGGCTTTACGAGTTTTCCGAGTGTTAAACCTTTAGCTTTCATGGATTTGATGAACAGAGTGTTCCAAACTTATCTAGATCAGTTTGTGATAGTATGTATACACAACATATTGGTCTACTCTAACAACATAAGAGAGCATTCAATTCATCTTAGGACGTTGTTACAAATTTTAAAGGACAAGTAACTCTTTGCTAAGTTCAGTAAGTGTGAGTTCTGGCTGGAGAAGGTTGTATTTCTAGGTCATATAATTTTTATAGGTGGAATAGAAGTTGACCCAGCTAAGGTGGAAGCAGTTCGGGACTGGCCTATGCATAAGAGCGTTACTGAGGTCCGTACTTTTTTGGTCTTGCTGGTTATTCTCGCCGATTCATCAAGGGATTTTCCAAGATATCAGTTCCTTTAACCTCATTAACTCGGAAGCATGGCAAGTATGATTGGACTCATAATTTTCAGCTGAGTTTTGAGAATTTGAAACAAGCCTAAGTAGAAGCCCCTATGTCAACCATACCTTTGGACAAGGAAATTATGTTATCTTCACGGATGTGTACAAACTGGGATTGGGTGATGTGCTGATGCAAAATCGAAGGGTGATTGCCTATGCATCTAGACAGCTGAAGAGCCATGAGAAAATTTCCCTACGCAGGATCTAGAACTAGTAGATGTGGTTTTTTCATTGAAAATTTGGAGGCATTATCTCTATGGGGAGAAGTATGAAATTTTTACAGATCACAAGAGCCTCAAATACTTCTTCACCCAGAAAGAGCTAAACATGAGACAACGGGGATGGTTAGAGCTGGTAAAGGATTATGATTGTACCATTAGATATCATCCTGGTAAGGCTAATGTATTAGCGGATGCTTTGAGTAGGAAATCAGTGAGATCGGCTCAGATGTCAGCTCAAAGACCATTAGCCATAGAAATCGAATGGGTTTGGAGTGGTAACCCATTCTTGTGCCCCAAACCTAGTTGTATTGACTCTCCAGTCTTCTTTGAGGGATCGGATTAGAGAGGATCAGTCAAGATATGAGCAATTGCTTAAGTGGAAACAACAGGATGAAGATAGAGGTGGAAATTTGTATACGACAGAGGATGGTATTGTGAGAAATCAAGACTGGATGTGGGTTCCACGTGTAGATACCCTGCGAGCTGATATCATGGTTGAAGCCCACAACATCCTTTACTCAGTTCACCAAGAAGCAAAAAAATGTATAAAGACTTGAAAAAGTAATATTGGTGTCCAGGAATGAAGCGTGATATCTCTAGATTTGCCTCCGATTGTCTAATATGTCAACAAGTGAAAGCAGAGCATCAACAACCAGTTGGGATGTTGCGAGCCCTAACAATACTAGAATGGAAATGGGAAAATATTACGAAGGAATTCATGGTAGGTCTGCCGAGAACCCTTCACGGATTCAACTTAATTTGGGTCATAGTCGATCTTTTAACCAAGTCAGCTCATTTTCTACCAGTAAAGACGACCTACGATCTGAATAAGTATGTTGAATTGTACATCAAGGAAATACAAAGGCTTCATGGAAACCCAATTTCAATCGTGTCAGATAGGGATCCTAGATTCACTTGTGCATTTTAGAAGAGTATACATCGAGTAATGGGGAATAAACTAGCCGTCATCACGGATTTCCATTCCCCAAAATTATGTCCAATCTAAAAGAGTGATCTAGAAACTGGAACATCTGCTCAGAGCTTGCACGTCAGATTTGCTAAAAGTTGGGATTCAAAGCTTCCATTGGTGGAATTCACTTACAACAACAGTTAACTAGCTTCAATCAAGATGACCCCTTACGAATCCCTATATGGATGAAAGTGCATGTTGGGATCGAAAAGAGTTGAAACAGTAAGATCAGGAGTTCAGAGTGTGTGGGGTGGGGCTTGAATTTATTCCTTATCAATTTTAATGAAAAATATTTGTAGAAATATTTTACAAGACTTCGGCTTAAATCATAGCTGAGTTACCAGCCCAGAGAATCTCATTGTAATCGGTTTGTCGAGTAACAAAACAATTGTGAGGAAATAACTCGATTAAATAGTAAAGAGATTAAAAACTTAAAAGCAGTAAAACATTCTACAATCAGCTTATGCTTCGGAGCTGATGGCTTCCTCTCTGAGCTGCTCGAGGGTCGCACAATCTGAATGGGTATTGCTTCCACCGCAGCAGGAACTATTGTCAATGCCTTGACAGTGGGAGCAGCTTCACCAAACTGTCGTCCTTTTCACTTCACTGTTGGGTCAGAAACAGCTTCAGCTTTGGAGCGCATAGCCTCCAGACGTTTGGCTTAGCTGCAACTGCTTTTGACTCCATCTCCTCAGCCATTCTCGCTTCAGCTACTGCTTTTTCAGCTTCTCCAATTTTTCTCTTCTACTCCAAAAACTCTGCTGAAGAGGACTTCTTCTTGGCAATGTACGTGCCAATAGATTTGACAGATAATATCTTCAGGGAGGGAAGGGCCTTCGATTCACCCAGTTGAATCCCCTATACACCCTCCAGCAGCAGGCTAAGCTGCACTGCAAAACCACTAGCCTGCTTAGTCGATGGGTCGACCATCGCCTTCAAATCCCAAAAAGGATTTTTCTCCAGTTTATCTTGATGCCGCCCATAATGGCTACCATCATATCAAAGCGCTCTTGGGTCACTGCGTCGAAAGAATCAGCTTTGCCAGTGAGGGCCTTGGAGAGAATGTCATTTAGTAAGAAATATTCGACTTTGATCACCTTTTTTATGCACGAACTCTTCCCCAGCAGTCCAGACTCAGAAAATTCCAATTTCATCTTATTGTCCATCCTCTCAGGCAACTCAGTCACATCAACCAGCCATTTAGTGGGCAACTAAAACACCGCAGCAAAGATCTCTTCAGTGATAACCACCTTCATACCCCCGACTGTGCTGACCAAAGTTTCTTGCTCCACCTTAGCATTGGTGAAGAACTCCTGAATGTCCTCCTCATAAATCACGGCCGAGAACACCAAAAAATCTCTAAGTCCAGACGACTCAAGAGCTTTGAAAACTTGCAGCATTCCCCCACTGGGAAGGCTGAGAACTTACTCAAATATGAATTGTAGAGCATTCTGTACGAAAACGAAGGCCATTACTGTTGGATTGTAGAGATTTCTGAAAGCGAGAGAGAATATCTGCAAGAGAATACAAAAGGGAAGGATTAAAAAGGTAATAAAATGGTTAGCGAAAATAGAGTATAAAAAGAATTTGAAACGGTGAGAGAAAGTAGGTTGTGTTATCGTACACTGACAAAGCACTCGTTCGGTACTGGTTGGCGAGTTTTGAATTTAAAAAGACACTTGAAAAGTTTATTGGTATGATAAAAAGTAAATAAACCGCCATTTTTAGAAAAAACTCACAACCGTTTATTTTAATGTATCAACAGAGCCACTATCAGATCAGATCTAGGATAAGCATCAGCTGTATATGTGCGTAATCTGAACCCATTCAGCTCACGCACATTCAGCTAACTTAGAGCTTGTTACTTTTGATCTAAGGTTCCCCCTAAGCTGAAGGTTCCCCATAAGCTTAGCTACTCCTCAAGAACTTGCAATAGAAAGATTAGGGAAATTCTAAGAGACCAAGAATGTTACAAAAATACAAAAACTTGGTGTCAGGCAGTGGTTTGGTGAAGATATATTGTTGTTCTGTTGAAACGTATTCTAGCCTGACGTCCTTATTGAGCACGCGATATCTTATGAAGTGATGCCTAATGTCGATGTGCTTGGTTCGCGAATGCAACATAGGATTCTGAGTGATGGAAATAGCACTGGTATTGTCACAGAAAATAGGAGCTTCAGAAGCATCAATGCCATAGTCCCTAAGCTGATGTTGTACCCATAAGATCTGAGCACATCAGCTCCCAAATGCTACGTAATCTGCTTCAGTTGTGGATATAGCAATGGAAGTCTGCTTCTTACTGAACCATGAGATCAGAAAATGTGAGACCTGAATTTGTATAACCGTTTATTTGTTGGAATGTATCGAATTTTATAGATTTCTGGTGGTTTAGATCTCTGTTTGGTTTGCATTTTCGGGACTGAAATAGCATTTGGAACAATTCTGGGAGTTTTCATATTTTTGAGATTTTGGGTAAAAGCTGGTTTTGTGGTGAAATCTGGTCGAATTGGTGAAATCCAGTTGTAGCGTATTTTGGTAGCACGATATTCCTAAACGCCGTCCTTTTAGTGAAATCTGGGTGCATTGTGTTAAGTGAGAGCTGGTAGTGTGTTGTATCCAGCCGTAGCTTTATTTTGTTCATTGAGGGCCAAACGACAGCGTTTCGATAAGTTGGCGCGATGTCGTTTGGATGTTGCGACTGTTTGTCCAGCTGCGAGATTTGTTCGCTACTGTAGCTTGCAGCTGGTGGTGGTTACTGTAGCTTGCAGCTGGTATTGCACGAGAGCTAGCGACTAGATGACGTAGGATATGCGACACCGTTTTATTAAGTTGGAACGCAGCGTTTTGATGCAACGTCTGGTATCAGCTTTTGAGTGTTAGATAATCCAGCTTTTGGATTTGAGAACCAGCCGATGGTTTTAGGCGACCAGCTGGTGGCAAATTTGATGACGTAAGCGGTGCGACGTCGTTTTGTTAAGTCGCTGCGACATCGTTTTGATTTGCGTTGTTTGAGAATTCAGCAGCTGGTTTCTTTGCATCTACTGGTTGTATTTATTTGTAGTGTACCTACTGGTTTAGTCGGTGGATTTTTCTTACCAGCTTTTGCGAGATGTATTTAAGGAAGACTTGGTCTTCGATTTCGAGCACCAGATTCCGTACTTAGCTAAATATTTTCCCCGATTGTGTTCTTCGCTTCGAACCCTAGGTTACTGTTCACCGTAGCTTTTCTCTGGCAATTCCCATCGTTTCCAGCCGTTGTTTGGTACGTTCGAGGTAGCGTTGGACTCCTCTTGCGAAGCTCTATCATTCCATACCACTTTTGGAGGCTGTGGTTGGCTAGTTGAGGAACGCGAAGTTGCTGCTCGTTTGTGCGTTTTGTAGTGCAGGTAGAACTTCGTTCCCTTGTGATGAGATCTTGTTCCTAGCCTTGGTTTAAGCTTCCAGTAAGTTGTTTTGGTAGTAATTGCGTTGGTTGAGCGTGGCTCCCAGCCGTGAGCTTCTGTAATTGGCCGTGAGTTCTGTGCAGCTTTTGAGATCTGTGTGTTGTGTATTTAGCAGGTTGCCATCCAGATCTCTCGGGCCCGTTTTGTGGTATTGTTGCACAAAAGTATAAGGTACGGATCTGAGCTTGATGTAGCTGGGAATTGGCGTGAGATTGAATGCTAGATGGCTGTTGTGCATTGCCGTGGATGTTGCTGTGTGCATATGTGATTGTTGTGTTGTCTAGCTGTTATGTTTATGCATACACGCATTTCCCATATTGCATTCATATTCTGTTGCAGCCATTCTTTCGTATCTTGTATTGCTGTTGTTGATTCTTACCAGGATGCGAGGGCGAGCGGCAATACCGCACTCTCATCTCCCTGCTGGGATTGTTAGCCACCATGCGCCGAGTAGTTAACTACCACAGTTCATGGGCGAGGCACCGGCAGGTTCAGTTGTTTGATGAATCTGGTATTCGGGTGTTGTGTCACGGCGAGTGGCTCATTACCACACTGTGAACACACCCTGTGGCCACTGTTGTTGCAGATTCTTGGAGCTGTGCTTGAGTTCCTTAGCTCCCTTGTTGGTCGAGCCTTCCGTTGTTATCCGGTGTCTCATGCATAGCATCTGCAATTTATCTTATGCATTCTTTTAGCTTTATCTGTTGCTATCCGTACTGGGGTTTGACCCCATGTCCCTCTGGGGCTTGGTTTGTTTCCTTGTTTGTGTTGTTTTCAGGGAACCCAGGTTTTATAGCTGGTCGTGATTTTAACCCAGCTGGTGGTGCCCCAGGAGGTGATTAGCGTGTCCCAGTTGCGTATAGCATATTTATATATATGTATCAGTTAGCCAGGGGGATCCCCTGCGCTTCGTTATTGTATCAAGTAGTTGGAGTCTGATACATGTTTTGGTCGTTGTATGCTATATGGTAGGTTGTTTTATTAAACTGAGATATATTTTGAGTATCGCTCTATTTTAAATTACATTGTTTTAAACCGTCAGGCCAAAAGCTAAAATTTTACCCGCTTTTTGATAGCTTCCGCATGGGTTTGTATGATTATACTCTGTTTAGAGCACGAGGCCTGACATTTTTGGTATCAGAGCTTAAGCTGGGATAAGCTCAATTTCTTTGATCACACTCGAGTCTAGGCACAGTGTGGTGTGTTGCATGTGCTTGGTTATCATTTTTGGTATCAGAGCTTAAGCTGGGATAAGCTCAATTTCTTTGATCACACTCGAGTCTAGGCACAGTGTGGTGTGTTGCATGTGCTTGGTTATGTGACTATGTGTTGCATATTTCTGTCTTATATGCTATCTATGCCGTATCTGTTCTGTTTTGCTTGATCTTGTTGAGTGTTTTCTTAGATGCCGCCTAGACGTCGTGGTAGAGGTAGGGGCAGTTTGAGGAATCATCAGGACAGAACGAGGATAGGCGTAGTGCTCGCAGTCATACTCGGGTTAGTGATGAGGAGGAGGAAGTTGGTGACTTGCCTCCCCCGGTGGAGCGGATGGACATGGTGATAGCACGGTTTCAGCGGATGAACCCTCCAGTCTTTAATGGTGATGAGTCTAGTGAGGATGCAGACTCGTGGCTCCGGAATATCATTGGTCTTTTCGATCGGGTGCAGTACGATGATGATCTTCGGCTGAGTTTAGTGACCCTCTTGCTCAGGAAGGCGGTGGAGAGCTGGTGGCGAGGCGCTTCGAGTACCTTGTTAGAGACTGGTGTTGGGATCTCTTGGGACAGTTTTTGCGAGACCTTTCGGCAGGAGTATGTGCCCGAGTCTTATGTGAACGCCCGGGAGAGGGAGTTCGACCATCTGGAGCAGGGTTCCATGACTGTTCAGGAGTATGCTAGGAAGTTTTCTTCTCTGTTGGCGTACGTTCCCCATGTTTCTGGCCGGTATAGGGCCAAGCGGACTCGGTTTCTTGAGGGCTTGAATGAAGAGTTGTATCAAATGGTTTTGACTAGTAAGCCCAAGACTTACGCTGAGGCTGTGGACAGTGCCATCGACATTGAGGAATGTTTGCAAAGTCGTCGTGCTCGTAGGCAGCAGGCAGCACCGAGTGGTCGTCCTGCTATTCAGGGAACACAGTCTTCTCAGTCCTCCCAGTCAGCCTATCAGCCCCAGAAGCAGCAGCAGCAGCCACAGGTGGCTCAGCAATTTGGCCGTCAGAGGTTTCGACCCCGAGGTCAGCAGTTCAAGAAGAAGTCGGGTTCTGGCTCTTCTGGTTCATGCAGTTCGAGTAGCAGTGGATCTCGGACTGAGTTTTGCGGCTTTTGTGGTGGAAAGCATCAGTCCACGCAATATGTTGGTGTGCAGGGTTCCTGCAACCTTTGTGGTCAGTACGGGCATTTTGCGAGAGTGTGTCCATCAGCTGGATCACAGCAGACCGCGGCCCAGCCTCAGGGTCGTGGAGGTCAGTCTAGGGGCCGTTCTCAGCAGTTTCAGCAGCCCCGTTTGGGTGAGACTCAGTTTAGGCCGTTTCAGCAGCCTGTCCCTTCGCGCTTTGGGCAGTCGTCTCAGCCTTTCTTCTCAGGACCCCAG
>KQ991568.1:0-40745 GCA_001598015.1 Dorcoceras hygrometricum | reverse complement strand
ATATATGAGGATTTGGGGATGTCCTGCTTACGTGAAGCAGACAGTGGGAGATAAGCAGGATACGAGATCCATCTTATGTTACTTCGTTGGGTATCCAAAGAATTCCATTGGATACTACTTCTACTATCCCAACGAAACAAAAGTGTTTGTTTCTAGGAATGCCACCTTCATGGAAAGGGAATTTCTACTTGATAAAAAGGGCAGAATAGTAGAACTCGAAGAGGTTCGAGAACCAACTGAAGTACCAAGTGAGTCTCCTGCACCTCCAGAGCCAGTACCATAAATGGTCGCACCTAGGAGATCCGAAAGGATTCCTAGGGCTCCTGAGAGATATGGTTTTCTCCTTGAAGATGATCAAGGTGATCAAGTTGTTGGATCTGATCAAAGAACTTTCAAGTAGGCAATTTCCGATGCTGATTCCAATTTGTGGCTTGAAGAAATGCAGTCTGAGTTTGACTCAATGCATGCGAACCAAGTTTGGACTCTTGTTAACCCTCCCGAAGGAATTGTTCCTATTGGATGTAAATGGGTATACAAGAGGAAACTTGGGCCTGATGGTAAGGTAATGACCTACAAGGCACGACTGGTCGCGAAAGGCTACACTCAAAGGCAAGGTGTTGACTATGATGAAAACTTTTCACCAGTCGCAATGTTCAAGTCGATTAGAATCTTACTGGCCATAGCCGCATGGTACGACTATGAGATATGACAAATGGATGTGAAAACTGCGTTCCTTAATGGAAACATTAAGGAAGAGATCTATATGACGCAGCCTGAGGGTTTCACATCTGTGGGAAGTGAGCATAAGGTATGCAAACTTCAGAGATCGATCTACGGTCTCAAACAAGCATCGAGGAGTTGGAACCTGAGATTTTATGAAACAATTAAGGAATTTGGTTTCATCAAGAACCCGAGGAGCCATGTGTATATAAGAAGGTAGTTAAAAGCGCTGTGACATTCCTTGTACTTTACGTTGATGACATTCTACTCATTGGGAATGATGTAGGAATGCTGCTGTCAACTAAAGTATGGTTGTCTAGTAGAATCTCGATGAAGGACATGGTGAAGCATACTATATTCTTGGAATACAGATCTATCGGGATAGATCGAAACGGATGCTCGGACTCACCCAAGCCACCTACATCGATACCATACTTAAGCGGTTCTCTATGGAAGAGTCCAAGAGAGGACACCTACCTATGTGCCACGGGGTCACTCTATCTAAGTCAATGTGTCCGAAGACTGATGAGGAGATAGAGAGCATGGCACGTGTGCCATATGCCTCGGCAATAGGTAGTATTATGTATGGCATGATCTCAACTAGACCGGATGTTGAATATGCTCTGAGTGTCACGAGCCGCTACCAGGCCAACCCCGGCCAATTGCATTGGAAGGCTGTGAAGGATATTCTTAAGTACTTGCGTATGCCTCGGCAATAGGTAGTATTATGTATGGCATGATCTCAACTAGACCGGATGTTGAATATGCTCTGAGTGTCACGAGCCGCTACCAGGCCAACCCGGCCAATTGCATTGGAAGGCTGTGAAGGATATTCTTAAGTACTTGCGAATGACTAAGAATATGTTCATGGTCTATGGGGGTGGTGAACTGAAATTGGAAGGCTACACTGATTCTAGCTTCCAATGTGACGTGGATGATTCGAAGTCTACCTCTGGATTTGTATTCATGATCAATGGTGGTGCTGTCTCTTGGAAGAGTTCCAAGCAAGACACCATCGCGGATTCAACCACTGAGGCTGAGTACATCGCAGCATCAGCTGCTGCTAAGGAGGCGGTTTGGATAAGGAATTTCGTCCAAGAGTTGGGCGTCACTCCTGATGGAGTTGGTCCAGTCCCGGTGTACTGTGACAACACGGGTGCCGTTGCGCAAGCAAAGGAGCCTAGGTTTCACCAAAGATCCAAACATATACTGAGGAAATACCACATAATCCGGGATATTGTGGCTAGAGGTGACATAGCAGTTGAGAGAGTCGCCTCTGCGGATAACATTGCTGATCCACTTACGAAGCCCTTGCCAGGACCGTTGTTTGAAAAACATCACGAAACAATTGGACTGCGTCTGATGAGTGGTTGGCTATAGGGCAAGTGGGACATTGTTAGAGTAGATGCCCAACTAGCCAACTTGTGGCGTGTGGGTTTTATAAACTCTTGTATGAAACGATCTTTATATATGATATTCGCATTTGTTTATGGCGTTCTTTATTTTCATTTTGATTATAATGTTAACAATTGTGTTGGATAAAGACCTAGAATGCACCATAGTGTATGTTAGATGTGATAGTGGGTATGACGGCTATCATGAAACACATCTAATAGTCACTGTGTATTCTGAACTCGTTCCTAGTCGATTGGGCCGTTAAAATGAGGATAAGGCCGCCCGAGCTTGAGACTAGCATCTGCGATGCGAAGTAACATGTTTCATTGGTAGGGAACATTGTGATGTTCTGAGCATGCAGATGGATATTGACCTGGTGATCTATCGAACTACCCTCGTTCGGACTTTCCAAGTGGTTACCATTTGTCGAGTGGATAAGTCCGAGGTCTTGGTTGTACTGATTAGTCCTCACTAATCGAAACATCATTGAGACTCTACATGATAGGCATCTCACTTTGACCCGTTTTCCGACTCACTTGGGGTCGTTAGGCGGCGGGATTGGGTGAGGTCCCGATGCATGTAGGAGTCGATGCTTCGTTGTCGAGGATTCACCGCTCGCTCTCATGCGTGGATATCCTATGCTATCTGAGGAGATAATAGTGTATAAATCTCTGGCAAGATTACTGGATGTGTTTTAGGTAAATGGGTTTACCTAGTTACACTCGCAATGTCACTATTCGATCTCCAAGATGTACGCATAGCTATCGGATCTCTAGCGACTCTCTATTTACCAATGGTCGTTGATCTGATCGGGATATATGTGTTGAAAGGACCGTACTGTACGATAACCACGACCAACTGGTTCTTGCATGTACTATCAGTGATACCTAGGGGATCATGGGGCGATGTTGTTAGGCGCACCATGATCCGTTGGGCAAGTCCGAAATTATTATTTCGGAGCCGCAATGGTTGTGGGCCCACGGCTAGCTGTATCCCTGAACCATTGAGGGTCACACAAGTACTGGATTCATGATTCCCGCACGGAAACTGAGCTCAATGTGTTGAGCGTAGGAAGAGGATTTTAGGGAGTGCGACTTCTTAAAAGTCAACAGGGGTCAAATTGCGATTTCCCACTGTTGAGGGGCAAAACGGTCATTTTGGACTAGGTATCTGAAAAATTGTTTTTCGCATCATAATGTTCAGTTTTGGAAACTGAGTCTATCGGTCCGATCTGATCGTCGATCGGAGTTATGATGAAACCACAGTGAATTAAACGAACCGAATGTTCATATGGACCTGGGTTTGACAAAAGTCCAATGGGCCGGTTCAAGCCCATGTATATTGATTATATACTATGTGTTGATTAGGGCTTTTGATCACTTAGCTCATAACCTAAACCTAGACTCCACAAGAATCACACGGCCGCCCCTCCACCTCTCCTCAACCTCACGGCCACGTGCCGCCGCCGCGCCACCACGCGCCGCCGCCCCGTGATCGGACTTTCTCCGATCTTCGTGCTGAGGTGATTCCATCCGTGGCAAATCCGTCAAGTCTTGTAGTGCAGATTGACGGAGGAAGATTGATTCCGATCGTGGACCTGATTGGAGGATCTACCGCCGCCTACCGAGAAGAGCCAGATTTTCCCTGTGAATTTTCTGGTTGGAGCCAGGAGCCTAGACGCCAGCAAGGTGACAATTTCTAACATCCTATGTATGATTTTGTTGCCTTTATCGATGTATTGAACGCTTTCCGGGGCCAAATTTCGATTTCCGCTGTGCCCCCGAGAAGTGGGATCCGGATCCGCCACCGTATGCCAACAGTATCACCACCAGACAGATGGCCAATCTAAGCGAACTATCCAGACGTTGGAGGATATGTTGCGAGCTGTTGTATTGGATTTCGGAGGTAGCTGGCAAGATGCGTTGTCTTTGGTTGAGTTTTCGTACAATAACAGCTACCAAGTGACGATTGTTATGGCGCCTTTTGAGGCTTTGTATGGCAGGAAGTGCAGATCGCCCGTATGTTGGGAAGAAGTGGGGGAGAAGCAGCTGTCTGCCCCTGACTTTGTGCAGCAAATGAAAGATCATGTAGATCTTATTAGACAGCGGATGAAGGCTGCCCAGGATCGCCAAGCCAGTTATGCAAATAAGAGGCGTCGACCTCTTGAGTTTCAGGTTGGTGATCGTGTATTTCTCAAAGTTTCTCCGTTTCTCAGTGTGATGCGCTTTGGACGCAAGGGAAAGTTAGCCCCTCTTTACGTCGGACCGTATGAGATTGTTGAGAGGATTGGCCCTTTAGCGTATCGGCTGTTGTTGCCGCCAGAGTTGTCTTCTCTTCATGACGTCTTTCATGTTTCCATGTTGAGGAAGTATGAGCCAGATCCATCTCATGTGCTTGGAACTGACGAGATTGAGCTAGATCAGTCGTTGAGCTATCAAGAATATCCTTTGCAACTCCTTGGCAGAAAAGAGAAACAGCTGAGAAATAAAACCATTCCGTTGGTAATGGTGCAGTGGAGCAAACATAGAAGGGAAGAAGCTACTTGGGAGCTGGAAGAAAAGATGCAGCGCGAGTGGCCGCATCTGTATGGGTAGCTGTTGAGATAAATTTCTAGTAGTTTGTAGCTTTGGGTTGTATTTCTTCCCTAGTTGTTGTTATATGTTTGCTCAGTTATCTTTATCTTTTGGCCTTGTGTTGGGCGAGTTCTGTTTGTATTTTGTTGTTTCTGTGTTTTGTGCCAGAATTGTTGTTTGATTTCGGGGACGAAATCCTTTATAGTGGGGGAGAATTGTGATACCTGAAGTTGTATAAGCGTTTATTTGTTGGAATGTATCGAATTTTAGAGATTTCTGGTGGTTTAGATCTCTGTTTGGTTTGCATTTTCGGGTCTGAAATAGCATTTGGAACAATTCTTGGAGTTTTCGTATTTTTGAGATTTTGGGTAAAAGCTGGTTTTGTGGTGAAAGCTGGTCGAATTTGTGAAATCCAGTCGTAGCGTATTTTGGTAGCGCGAGATTCCTAAATGCCGTCATTTTAGTGAAATATTGGTGCGTTGTGTTAAGTGAGAGCTGTTAGTGTGTTGTATCCAGCCGTTGCTTTATTTTGTTCATTGAGGGCCAAACGACAGCGTTTCGATAAGTTGGCGCGACGTCGTTTAGATGTTGCGACTGGTTGTCCAGCTGCGAGATTTGTTCGCTACTGTATCTTGCAGCTGGTGGTGGTTACTGTAGCTTGCAGCTGGTATTGCGCGAGAGCTAGCTACTGGATGACGTAGGATATACGACGCCGTTTTATTAAGTTGGAACGCAACGTTTTGATGCAACGTCTGGTATCAGCTTTTGAGTGTTAGATAATCCAGCTTTTGGATTTGAGAACCAGCCGATGGTTTTAGGCGACCAGCTGGTGGCAAATTTGATGACGTAAGCGGTGCGACGTCGTTTTGTTAAGTCGCTGCGACATCGTTTTGATTTGTGTTGTTTGAGAATTCAGCAGCTGGTTTCTTTGCATCTGCTGGTTGTATTTGTTTGTATTGTACCTGCTGGTTTAGTCGGTGGATGTTTCAAACCAGCTTTTGCGAGATGTATTTAAGGAAGACTTGGTCTTCGATTTCGAGCACCAGATTCCATACTTAGCGAAATATTTTCCCCGATTGTGTTCTTCGCTTCGAACCTTAGGTTACAGTTCACCGTAGCTTTTCTCCGGCAATTCCCATCGTTTCCGGTCGTTGTTTGGTACGTTCGAGGTAGCGTTGGACTCCTCTTGCGAAGCTCTATCATTCCATACCACTTTTGGAGGTTGTGGTTGGTTAGTTGAGGAACGCGAAGTTGCTGCTCGTTTGTGCGTTTTGTAGTGCAGGTAGAACTTCGTTCCCTTGTGATGAGATCTTGTTCCTAGCCTTGGTTTAAACTTCCAGTAAGTTGTTTTGGTAGTAATTGCATTGGTTGAGCGTGGCTCCCTGCCGTGAGCTTCTGTAATTGTTCGTGAGTTCTGTGCAGCTTTTGAGATATGTGTGTTGTGTATTTATCAGGTTGCTATCCAGATCTCTCGGGCCTATTTTATGGTAATTGTTGCACAAAAGTATAAGGTACGGATCTGAGCTTGATGTAGCTGGGAATTGGCATGAGATTGAATGCTAGATGGTTGTTGTGCATTGCCGTGGATGTTTCTGTGTGCATATGTGATTGTTGTGTTGTCTAGCTGTTATGTTTATGCATACACGCATTTCCCATATTGCATTCATATTCTGTTGCAGCCATTGTTTCGTATCTTGTATTGCTGTTTTTGATTCTTACCAGGATGCGAGGGCGAGCGGCAATACCGCACTCTCATCTCCCTACTAGGGTTGTTAGCCACCATGCGTCGAGTGGTTAACTACCATAGTTCATGGGCGAGGCAACGGCAGATTGAGTTGTTTGATGCATCTGGTATTCGGGTGTAGTGTCACGGCGAGTGGCTCATTACCACACTGTGAACACACTCGTGCTTGAGTTCCTTAGCTCCCTTGTTGGTCAAGCCTTCCGTTGTTATCCGGTGTCTCATGCATAGCATCTGCATTTTATCTTATGCATTCTTTTAGCTATATCTGTTGCTCTCCGTACCGGGGTTTGACCCCATGTCCCTCTGGGACTTGGTTTGTTTCCTTGTTTGTGTTGTTTTCAGGGAACCCAGGTTTTATTGCTGGTCGTGGTTTTAACCCAGCTGGTGGTGCCCCAGGAGGTGGTTAGCGTGTCCCAGTTGCGTATAGCATATTTATATATATGTATCAGTTAGCCAGGGGGATGCCCTGCGCTTCGTTATTGTATCCAGTAGTTGGAGTCTGATACATGTTTTGGTTGTTGTATGCTATATGGTAGGTTGTTTTATTAAACTGGGATATATTTTGAGTATCGCTCTATTTTAAATTACATTGTTTTAAATCGTCAGGCAAAAAGCGAAAATTTTACCCGCTTTTTGATAGCTTCCGCATGTGTTTGTATGATCTTACTCTGTTTAGAGCACGAGGCCTGACAGAAAATCTCCTAGAAATTTACACATCCCCCTTTTGCCACGCCTATCGATATGACAATCTGCATCGTTGTACGTACCCAATTAGTTGAAAACTAGTCTTTGGGATACCAAAGACCCACATTAGGAGTACCCTTAAAATATTTTAAAATGCGTTTAATGGTAATAAAATGAGACTGTTTGGGCTCTGCCTAAAATCTATTACACATACAGACAACAAACATGATGTATGGTCTGCTATCTATTAAGTAAATCAAAGAGCCTATAATACCGCGATACAACCTCGATGACAGTTCCCGCTTCATCTTTGTCCAGTTTAATATAGGCACTCATCGGGGTAGCTGCTGCTGAACAAGTTTCCATCCCATAGTTTTTCAGCAATTCTTTCATATATTTTTCTTGATTAATGAAGATTTCATTCTCAAGCTGTCTCACTTGAAGTCCAAGAAAGAATGTTAGCTCTCCCATCATGCTCATATCAAACTTGTCCTACATTAACTTAGAAAATTTATGGCATTGATTGGGGTTAGTAGATCCAAAAGTAATTAAATTTGGACTAATAAAACATGATCATTTTAACAAATTTAAATAACTTCTTGTCTTCTGTGCCTATTACGAAATCATGCTCTAGCATAATTTAAATAGTGTATCATACCAAGCTCTGGGTGTTTGATTCAACCCATATAGAGCTTTATCCAGCTTGTAGACGTGATCTGGATATGTATGATATACAAAGCCAGGGGGTTGTGCTACATACACTTCCTCAGTTAAAATTGTTAGAGTAGGTGTCTAACCAGCCAACTTGTGTCGTGTGGGTTCTTGTTGACTCTATGTATAACGATTTTATTTATGAAATTCACATTCTTTTATGACATTATTTATCTTCATTATTATGATTACAGTTGTTGGATAAAGACCTTGAATGCATTATAGTGTATGTTAGATGTGATAGTGGATTTGATGACTATCATGAGACATATCTAATAGTTACTGTGTTAACTAGTTCCAAGTCGATTGGGCCGTCCAAACTAGGATAAGGGCCGCTCGAGCTTGAGAGTAGCATCTGCGATGCAAAGTAACACGTTTCATTGGTAGGAAACATAGTGATGTTCTGAGCATTCAGATGGATAGTGACCTGGTGATCTATTGAACTACCCTCGCTCGGACTTTCCAAGTGGTTATCATTTGTCGAGTGGATTGGATAAAGACCTTGAATGCATTATAGTGTATGTTAGATGTGATAGTGGATTTGATGACTATCATGAGACATATCTAATAGTTACTGTGTTAACTAGTTCCAAGTCGATTGGGCCGTCCAAACTAGGATAAGGGCCGCTCGAGCTTGAGAGTAGCATCTGCGATGCAAAGTAACACGTTTCATTGGTAGGAAACATAGTGATGTTCTGAGCATTCAGATGGATAGTGACCTGGTGATCTATTGAACTACCCTCGCTCGGACTTTCCAAGTGGTTATCATTTGTCGAGTGGATAAGTCCGAGGTCTTGGTTGTACAGATTAGTCCTTATAATCGAAACTTCATTGAGACTCTACATGATAGGTGCGTCGTTTTGACCCGTTTACCAACTCAGTTGTGGTCATCAGGTGGCGGATTGGGTGAGGTCCCGATGCATGTAGGCGTCGATGTTTCGTTGTCGAAGATTCACCACTCGCCCTTGTGCGTGGATATCCTATGCTATCTGAGGATATAATAGTGTGACAAATCTCTATCCAGAGTACTAGATGTGTTTTAGGTAAATGGGTTTACCTAGTAACACAATGTGATGTCACTATTTGATCTCCAAGATGTATGCATGGCTATCGGATCTTTAGCGACTCTAAATTTATCAATGGTCGCTGATCTGATCGGGATATTTGAGTTGAAAGGACCGTAGTGTACGCCAACCATGACCGACTGGTTCCTACAGGCACTATCAATGATACCTAGGGGATCATGGGGCGATGTTTCTAGACTCTTTACCATGATCCGATGCGTAAGTCCGAAAATGTGTTTTCGGAGTCACAAAAGTTGTGAGCCCATGGATATTTGTATCCCTGAACCATTGATGGTCACACAAGTACTGGTTTCTCAACCCGTACAAATATTAAGCTCAATTTGTTGAGTATAGTAGGGGGAATGATGGAAGTGTGACTTCCTAAAATTAAGTGGGAGTGGAAATGTGATTTTCTTAATTGGCTTGAATTAGTATGACTATCCTTGTAGCGCCCCAAAATCCATAGGACCACAATTATTGACCTTTTATTTTAAGGGCTGTTTTGATTATCCAGATTTCAGCCCAAGTTAGTTTGTTTATTTAAAAGCTGATTTCTTTTCTTTCAGATTTGAAACACGATCCAGAAGGTTTCCGGACAGATTTCGCCCCAAGCACAATCCGAGTTGGTCCAGATCTGAATTTCTCCTTTTAAAATAAGATGTTTTGAAATGGGAGAATTGTTTATAAAATGCTTGTAGCAATTTCAAAATTTAAATAGTAGTAGGGAGTTTTTAGCAAATCTTTTTGAAATGACAAAGAGTTGTGTTGGGTCCGAAAATTAGGAAATTAAGAGTTAGCAAGCGCTACTGTTAAACACATTTGAAATTTTGCGCTGCTAACGGAGGTACAATACCTCTGGTTCTTGAACATTTAGAAAACAGAGAACCGGAGATAGATCTGGTATGAATTAAAATCATGCGGAAAACACCAGAACTGAATCCTAATATTTTTAAACAACTTTGCACAAACAGATTTCTATAAAACCAGCATGTGAAATCTGTTTGCTATGTGCAAGTGTGATTTCTGTTATGCGTGCTAAATTAAATGCAAGTGCTGAATGAATAACAGAATACAATACACAATCGATTTGTTTATGGAAGTTCGGACTTCAATGTCCTACGTCTCCCATTCTTCCTCCTCGGAAGGTTCCACTAGAAGATTTGATCTATACATCGTGTACAGACCCGATCCCGCAACCAGCAGCTACGATAACTCCTAGACTCTACCAGCCCTCGGCTGTTCACTCAATCACTTGTTTAACGCCTCTATGAGAAAGGCTTCAAACACAGAGTTTAACGTCGTCGTGCTTGGACGGGATCTGATTGAATTGGGTTTGAGATTCATTCACTATACAATGAATGTGAATGAATATCAGTGTGTGTGAGATTTACAATGTAAGCACAACTCTCGAATTAATGAATCTCACACACTAGGGAAATGCTCTACAAAGCTAATTAGAACTCAGCAGTCGACGCTCGTAGTAAGCTCCTCTCTAATGGTGGTCTACTGCTTCGTTCTTCTTTGTTCTTCCCTCTGTTTTTGCACTAAGCTTTGTTCCTTATGGATTGATCACTTGTCTTCTTCAAAATCTTCGTATATAAAGCTTCTCTCCAAATATGGCCGTTAGACAGTAGATTCAAATCCCTTCTGCGATTGTCAAGGCCAATTTGTCTTCTTTCCAAATGTGTGCAACCATCCTCTGTATATTGTACTATTTCCCAGAATAGAACAAATCTTGTTTCCTTGATTTAAGGAATTTTGCACGACTCAATCTCAGCCATTGATTCTATCCATCTTGAGCGTTGAATGCGTCCCAACAGTTGAAAGCTTGCAACAGCTGAATGCATCTACTGTTTAGCGCTACGGCTGATATAGTTAAACGACGTCGCTCCATCTCTTGCGCTTCTCTTGTCAACTGCTGAAATTGCTTTTGCTCAACTACTGATTGTGATGACATCACTGCTGATGTCATCATTACTGTTCGATCTTCATCAGCAACCTCTCTTCTTTGTATTCTGCATCAACAGATATGATAACGTCACGGTTGCTGATTTACTTCTTATTGCAATAGCTGATTGCTTCAACTACTGATCACTGTAGCTTACTGCTGAATGTACTGTAGCTTGCTGCTGGTTATTACCATCGCAAAATACATTGACTGAACCTTAGCGCGAAGGCAAAACGCTGTCGTGTCCATTTATCCAAACGACATCGTTTTGCTATCGCTAACTTCAAACACCATCGACTGGTTCTACTGTTAGCTCACGGCTGATTGTGATGACATCATCGCTGACGTCATCATCACTGATTCCATCTCTTGCGCTTCCTGTCAACTGCTGATGTTGCTGACGTCATCTTTGATGATCATAGCTTCTCCAGTAGATAAGTTGACGTCATCATTGCTGATTCTCGATTTCTTCCAATCAGGAATGCTGACATCATCGTTGCTGATCACAGCTTTTTCCAGTAGATATGCTGACGTCATCATTGCTGAAACCAGATCTTCTTTACTTCTTAACAACCTCATCAACAGTGACTCTTCGCACGGTATCTGTTGACAGCAACTTCAACAGTAACCTGCTCTTTCAACAATTCAGCAACTGATTGATCTCCATGTAAGCGAAGCTGTCCATGCAGGATGCCACGTAAGGATTGATGTCCACGTAAGCAAAGCTGATAAACTTCTTTTCTTCAACAGTAGCCTCAACTACTTTGTAGCGTTCCAACTGTTATCAGATTTCTCCTCTTATCATCTGCACACTACGTGGAAACATTAGAACCATAGTAACAGGTTTTGTGTAATTCAAAACTTAATCAGGATCTGTTTACACAGATCCATCAATCTCTCCCTTTTTGATTTACACAAAACCTTAAATAATAAATGCATGATCTAACAATTCTCTCCCTTTTTGTGGGAATCAAAAAGAGATCGAAAGCTGGTCTTACCGAAATTTAAAACAAAACTCTCCCTACACAGTCATAACAAAAACAACGTGACAGCATGAATATTGATTTTGAAAATCAAAACAGATTTGTGGGAAGAACCAAATGCATGATCGATATGATTTTGAAAAAGCTGAAAGTATGCTTCTGCTATAGCTTATAATATGCAGACGATAGATTAATAAAAACTCTCCCTATCATTTATAATATAAGCTCAAATCAATTAAAAACAAATTGAAGCACCAGCTGATATTCCGCATAACAGAAAGTTTGAAAACTAGTAGAGCATTTTAAAAATTGTTTCAAATAAACATGTGCTACTGAGTCACTCAAATATGAAGAACCAGACAGAAAATGTGACAGATAAAAGCTTAGATTTTCATATCTCCTATTTCGTCCCATGTGCTTGTCAACGAGTGCCTCACTCCAGGTGAACTTATAGCACAACCGAAATAAGATCTTGGCATCCGCACGGAACTTGCGCATTCCGTGACATTTCATCATGAGAAAACCAGTTCTACATACAAATCATTTTCATCTGGCCTTCATAAAATAAGCTTCTCAAAAACAGTTAAAAATATTTTAAAAAACATAGCACATGAGTTTTAAAACGAGTGCTCGTTCAAGAACAACCCGCTCTGATATCACTTGTTAGGTCTGAAAAATCAGGAACTAAGAGTTAGCAAGCGCTACTGTTAAACACATTGAAATTTTGAGCTGCTAACGGAGGTGCAATACCTCTGGTTCTTGAACATTTAAAACAGAGCACCGGAGACAGATCTGGTATGAATTAAAATCATGCGGAAAACACCAGAACTGAATCCTAATATTTTAAAACAACTTTGTGCAAGTGTGATTTCTGTTATGCGTGCTAAATTAAATGCAAGTGTTGAATGAATAACAGAATACAATACACAATCGATTTGTTTATGGAAGTTCGGACTTCAATGTCCTACGTCTCCCCTTCTTCCTCCTCGGAAGATTCCACTAGAAGATTTGATCTATACATCGTATACAGACCCGATCTCGCAACCAGCAGCTACGAGAACTCCTAGACTCTACCAGCCCTCGGCTGTTCACTCAATAACTTGTTTAACGCCTCTGTGAGAAAGGCTACAAACACAGAGTTTAACGTCGTCGTGCTTGGATGGGAACTGATTTTGCATTTGGGTTTTGAGATTCATTCACTATACAATGAATGTGAATGAATCTTTGTGTGTGAGAGATTTACAGTGTAAGCACAACTCTCGAATGAATGAATCTCACACACTAGGAAAATGCTCTACAAAGCTAATTAGAACTCAGCAGTCGACGCTCGTAGTAATCTCCTCTCTAATGGTGGTCGACTGCTTCGTTCATCTTTGTTCTTCCCTCTGATTTTGGACTAAGCTTTGTTCCTTATGGATTGATCACTTGTCTTCTTCAAAATCTTCGTATATAAAGCTTCTCTCCAAATATGGCCGTTAGACAGTAGATTCAAATCCCTTCTGTGCTTGTCAAGGCCAGTTTGTCTTCTTTCCTAATGTGTGCAACCATCCTCTGTATATTGTACTATTTTCCAGAATAGAACAAATCTTGTTCCCTTGATTTAAGGCATTTTGCACGACTCAATCTCAGCCATTGATTCTATCCATCTTGAGCGTTGAATGCGTCCCAACAGTTGAAAGCTTGCAACAGCTGAATGCATCTACTGTTTAGCGCTACGGCTAATATAGTTAAACGACGTCGCTCCATATCTTGCGCTTCTCTTGTCAACTGCTGAAATTGCTTTTGCTCAACTGCTGATTGTGATGACATCACTGCTGATGTCATCATTACTGTTCGATCTTCATCAGCAACCTCTCTTCTTTGTATTCTGAATTAACAGATATGATAACGTCACGGTTGCTGATTTACTTCTTATTGCAACAGCTGATTGCTTCAACTACTGATCACTGTAGCTTCCTGCTGAATGTACTCTAGCTTGCTGCTGGTTATTACCATCACAAAATCCATTGACTGAACCTTAGCGCGAAGGCAAAACGTTGTCCTATCCATTTATCCAAACGACATCATTTTGCTATCGCTAACTTCAAACACCATCGATTGGTTCTACTGTTAGCTCACTGCTGATTATGATGACGTCACTGCTGATGTCATCATCGCTGATTCCATCTCTTGCGCTTCCTGTCAACTGCTGATGTTGCTGACGTCATCTTTGCTGATCATAGCTTCCTCCAGTAGATAAGCTGACGTCATCATTGCTGATTATCGATTTCTTCCAATCAGCAATGCTGACGTCATCATTGCTGATCACAGCTTTCTCCAGTAGATATGCTGACGTCATCATTGCTGAAACCAGATCTTCTTTACTTCTTAACAACCTCATCAACAGTGACTCTTCGCACGGTATCTGTTGACAGCAACTTCAACAGTAACCTGCTCTTTCAACAATTCAGCAACTGATTGATCTCCATGTAAGCGAAGCTGTCCATGCAGGATGCCACGTAAGGATTGCTTTCCACGTAAGCAAAGCTGATAAACTTCTTTTCTTCATCAGTATCCTCAACTACTTTGTAGCGTTCCAACTGTTATCAGATTTCTCCTCTTATCATCTGCACACTACGTGGAAACGTTAGAACCACACTAACAGGTTTTGTGTAATTCAAAACTTAATCAGGATCTATTTACACAGATCCATCATTTTACTACCAGATATGGCCTTATCTCTATTCATGAATGCTTTGCAGGTGGAATTCAAGTCTGTGCTCACTATGGAGCACACCCGGATGACCCGTATGTTCAAATCTCTGGAATATACCGGGTTGAAAGTGTTCTCGGAGGTTTCCACCTCTGTATATGAAGATGCTGTCACTGAGTTTTTCGTGAATGCAAAAGTCATCGCTGGGACGATTTTTAGTTTTGTCTGTAATCGGAAGATGGTTATTACTGAGGATGTGTTCTCTACAACGTTTAGACTGCCAACTGAGTGAATGACTGGATTTTTGAATATCCCAAAAGAAATAGTAGTTGAAATTCGTAGTAGGTTTTCTGCATCTGATGTGCCGTTCAGGGCACCATGCAAGAAAAGGGAAATGAAGGTTGAGTATTGTTTGCTGCATAATATCGTCGCAAAGTCGCTATGCGCAAAATCTGGGTCATTTGATACAGTTACAAGTGAAAAGTTTGACTTAATGGTTGCTATTTCGGCTGGGATAACAGTAAATTGGGGTAAAATTCTATTCCAAGTGCTGTTGGGTATGGTGAACAATCCAAAGAAGCAATCTCAGGGATTTGCGTGCAGATTAGTGTTTTGTTGGCAAACATAGTAAAGGCTGATCATGGGGAATCAGTATAGTTGCACCCTCAGAAAATTCTGACCAGCGAATCTGTGCAAAGGTACATCAAGAAAAATCGAGATGTTAAACCAGCTGGTGAGTCCAGCAAACAAACCGAGGATACCGCCAGTAATAGTGAGGGCGGTGAGTCACAGATGACACAACCAATGGTAAAAGAGACTAGAGCATATGAAAAAGAAAAGGCAGTGAGCAAAGCTAAGAAAAGAGTAACAACAGAGGCAGATCAGAGAAAGAAAAAAAGGACAGTGCCTAGCCAAACTGTGGAGGCTGGGATCAAGGATGCTCCAGCGGATTCCTCATCTCAGCAATTAGTCTTGGATTCGCGCCTGCGTGGAGGGCAAAAGAAATGAGGTGGCACCAAGAGGAAGCAAGTTGTTGAATCATCTGATTCAGAATCCACCATTTCGTTACCACTCACGAATCTTGCAAAGAAAAAGAGGACTCAGAGGCCTAAGACACAACAGAGGTCAACTGGTGACAAGGGTGATTCCCAGCCTTATCCGACACCAGAAGTACTCGCTGGAGGTGTAAGGTTTTCTGGTGACGAGCACGTTGATGTAGGCCCAGGGGGTCATGAGAGAACAGACTATGAACAAGTTGAAAAAATGAGTGGTGACTATTGGCATGAAGAGAATCAGGAGTGTGAGACCCAGACGGACCATGTGGGTCCAGATGTTAATGTATCGAATGATTCTTAGGGTCAGCATTTTCCTTTTTAACTATCCCCAGTTCAAATCTGTTGATTTCTAACGCTAGTGGGATCTGAATTGAGATCTGTGCTAACCCCACGTTTCTTCTACTTAACGAATCTGCTACTACGTTAGCTTTACCGGGGTGATAGCTGATTACACAGTCATAATCTTTGACCAGTTCGAGCCATCTCCTTTGTCTCATGTTTAGCTCTTTCTGGGTAAAGAAATACGTTATGGTCTGTAAAAATTTCGCATTTCTCCCCATAAAGATAGTGTCTCCAGATCTTTAATGCGAAAACCACTGCTGATAATTCTAGATCATGCGTAGGATAATTCTTCTCGTGAATCTTCAGCTGTCTAGAAGCGTAAGAGATCACCTTTCTTTCTTGCATCAAAACAGCTCCTACCCTGTCTTCGATGCATCCGTATAAATCACAAAATTCCCTTTCTCTGATGGTAACGTTAGAACAGGGGCTTCGATTAACGCAAGTTTTAATTTCTCAAAGCTGGACTGACATTCTATAGTCCAATCATACTTAACATTTTTCTTAGTCAATGCTGTTAAAGGAACAGCAATCTTCGAAAATCCCTCTATAAATCTGCGATAATAACCTGCAAGTCCTAAGAAACTACGGACTTCTGTTACGCTCTTGGGTACAGGCCATTCTTTCACAGCTTCTACCTTAGAAGGATCTACCTCTATCCCATTTTTCGAAATGATATGACCCAAAAATACAACTTTCTCAATCCAAAATTCGCACTTACTGAACTTAGCAAACAATCGCTTAGTTCTTAAAATCTGAAGAATTTCCCTAAGATGGTTTTCATGCTCATGTCTGTTCTCCGAGTAAATCAATATATCGTCTATGAACACGATGACAAACCTGTCCAGAAAAGGTTGGAATACTCTATTCATTAAGTCCATAAAAACTGATGGCGCATTAGTTAATCCAAAGGGCATAACTCGAAATTCATAATGGCCATATCTGGTCCTAAAAGCTGTTTTGTATACGTCTGTTTCTTTTACTCGAAGCTGATGATATCCAGACCTTAGGTCTATCTTTGAAAACACTGCAGCTCCTCGTAGCTGATCGAATAAATCATCTATCCTAGGGAGAGGATACTTATTTTTAATCGTTAATTTATTCAGTTCTCTATAATCAATACACAAGCGCATACTATCGTCCTTCTTCTTTACGAACAGCACTGGTGCTCCCCATGGCGAAGTGCTGGGTCTGATAAAACCTTTATCCAATAAATCTTGGATCTGCTCTTTCAGCTCTTTCATTTCCTTAGGAGCAAGTCTGTATGGAGGTTTAGAAATTGTAGCGGCTTCTGGCACTAAATCGATAGTGAATTCTAATTCCCGATTTGGGGGTAAGCCTGAGACATCTGCTGGGAAGACATCTGGAAATTCCTTTACAATTTCTACGTCCTCACATCTGATTTTCTTTTCTGGTTCTATCGATAAAGTGCTTATCAAGAATCCCTGACATCCATTTCTTAAATAACGTTGAGCTTCAAAGCTGATACTAGCTTAGGAATACTATCATATCTGTCAGTCTTGAACACAAATGAACTCCCGTCAGGCATCCTAATTTCAACAGATCTCTGTTTAAAATTTATGACAGTTTCATACTTAGTTAACCAATCTATTCCCAATATCAAGTCAAACTCAAGCATCGGAAATACTATTAAATCTGCAAAAACAATATTCCCTTGCAGCTTAAGTTCTATATTTCGAACAACAAGGTTGGTTACTATACTATCTCCCGCCAGAATCTGAACACAATATCCTACTTATACTTCTTCTGGCTTAATAGGCAATTTCTTAGAAAATCTATCTGACACAAACGAATGAGTTGCACCAGAATCTAACAATGCTACTGTAGACATGTTGGCGACAGAAATCTTACCAGTCACCATGGTGGTATCTATTGGAGCTTCTTCAGCGGTCATCACATATGCCCTACTGGTGATGAGTTGCTGCTTCTGGGAACAATGCCTTGACATATGGCCTGGCTTGCCACAGGTATAACACACGTTCTGGCCAAAACGACACTGGCCCGCGTGATTCTTCTTACAAGTAGGACAAGGAGGCCTATTCCCATTATTTGGCACAGCAGATATAGGTTGAGCAGCAATCGGCCTTTTCCCTTGCGACCCTTGCTGATTGCTGTTTTGTTTCTTGAACTTTCTTCGATCATTTTGCTGGAAGGCTTGTCTCTTTAACTGCCTCTCATCATCGATTGCTTTCCAGTCTTGTTCTGCCCGCAGAGCTTTATTCACGGCCGCTCTGTAATCCACGTAACACACGTTCTGGCCAAAACGACACTGGCCCGCGTGATTCTTCTTACAAGTAGGACAAGGAGGCCTATTCCCATTATTTGGCACAGCAGATATAGGTTGAGCAGCAATCGGCCTTTTCCCTTGCGACCCTTGCTGATTGCTGTTTTGTTTCTTGAACTTTCTTCGATCATTTTGCTGGAAGGCTTGTCTCTTTAACTGCCTCTCATCATCGATTGCTTTCCAGTCTTGTTCTGCCCGCAGAGCTTTATTCACGGCCGCTCTGTAATCCACGGGTTCTGCCAATCTAACATCATGTTTAATCATGGGCTTCAACCCGTTGATGAAATGGCGAAGCTTGGCATCCATATTTGTCCCAATCAGTGGAACAAAGTAGCATCCCCTCTCGAATTTGCGGATATAGTCCTGCATCGCCATCCCTTCTTGTTTAAGAGTTAAAAACTCACTCTGCAACTGTTCTCTCACGTCTACAGTAAAATATTGCTCAAAGAAAACCCTTTTAAATTCTTCCCAGATGAGCATTTCCAAGTCTACTGTTAACTTGGCTCCCTCCCACCAAATCGTTTCATCTCCTCGTAGCATATATATTGCACACCGAGGTCTCTCCAAGTCTGTCAGATGTAAGTACTCAAATATAACTTCTAATGACTTAATCCAACCTTCTGCTAATAGAGGATCAGTAGTGCCGGAAAACTCCTGAGGTCGCTGCCTCCTGAACTTCTCCTGAGGATCCTCTCTGCTAACTATCCTACTCGACGACTGACCATTCCCATTAGTGGTTTGGTCAACTAACCGTTCTAATAGTTGATCCATGTTGTTGACGACAGGGTTCATTCCCTCATATTCACTGTCCCCTTCTGTATAACTTCTTCTTCCTCTACCTCGACCTGCCATTTCTGTAAACGTAACCCAAAACCACCACAATTCTATTACGAGAAATTACTTTATGCTAGAACATGAATTAAAACTCACAAATTTAGAAGTGGCTGGAAAGATCTGCTCAGACTGGAAGTGTGTTTATCTCAAGGACCATGCTCTGATACCAACTGTAACGACCAGAATTTTCTGAATGGAATTTAGAAGTTTTGGGGTTCGAATTGAAAGACCCAGAAATTTCGATCTTGATGACATAACCAGTCGTTACTAACTTTCTGGAGTAAAGTGTGAATACACTCAATGTTTCTAACAAGGAAAGAAATCAGATGTGATTTATAAAGAAATGCGGAACTATTGCACATCTGAATCATAATAACGTACGTGGAAATAATAGAAGTTTGATAGAAATCTGATGATTCGAAAGCAACTGTATACATAGTTAAACATGAAGTCTGTACAAAATTCCTACAAGACAATGAAACTAGAAATCTGATACTACAAAAACTACGACTAGAGTTTCTGTACAACAAAATAAGGTCTGAAAGGAACAATTAAATCTGATGTTCACGATAAACACATCCTTCCTTTCAGTTCATCTCCCTCCAGCTCCTTACTGTTCATTACCTGCACTCAATGAAAACTAGTGAGCCTAAGGCCCAGCAGGTAAAAATCTGGAGGAACGAAATCATGCAATACAAGTAATGGAATCTGAATTCTGAATACGCTTTAGAATGAACAAGCGCAATACATAACTGAGGAATCTGAAAGATCTAAAAGCATAAAACAAAAACCAGTTCTGAAAACATTTACTATACTTCGTAAACGAAGCAGCTTTAAACTTTTCTGCAGAGCTGTGATTAAAATCACACTTGCGCTCTTCATTCATTTTCTGAAATTATGACAACACTTAAACATTTGGTCCAATTCGTTTGATCAAACTCCTGATATCAGTATTAGCATAAAGCTCATGGTTGAAGGGGTATACAGATCCGTAAATCTGTAATCCTGATCCTTCCTATTTGAAAGGGCACACGGTTCATCAGCCGTGCACTCACCCTTCCTCTAGGGACCCTCTTCGTTGTCATAACTTAAAACTTTCATAAACATAATCTTTCTGCTCTTTCTTTTATTTTGTAAATTCTGGTTTCCTTTTCTCTTAGTACGATTTACTGGTTTTTGTTTGTTAAATGATGTTCTGGAACTGTATAAGGATTCTCTGAAATGATTGAGAAGATGAAAACTGAATAAAAATACTACTTGAATCTGTTAATTGAATCGGATAAATCTTTAGAATTGAAGTGGAAATAAACAAGGAAATTCAAATCTGTGTTTTCTGTATCAATTGAAAAGTATTGAAGACACAGAGGATGAAATCTGAATAGACGTAAATGTCTCGACGAAGAAGAAATAAATCAGATTTCTGCTGGTCAACCAGATCAACGCAACTTATATATGACGTCATCAGATGTTACCCAACTAAACGAGTAAATCAGATGTCACCTAATAAGACTAATTTCACCAGATGTCAATGGTCAACGATATGAAAATGACTAAGTTCAGATGTCATACCAAAGGAGAAATCTGAACTTACATAACACATATCAGCGATGGCATAAGAACCAGATTTCAAACTTAACCGTGTGGATAAACATGAACTACGATGGTTACCTTCGTCTGAAGAATTCAAAATATCTTAGGAAATTTCTGGAAATAATCGAATAATCTACTTGTAAGATACTTCGATGAATAAATCTTTAAAAAACTCAAGAAAATACTGGACGAACTGTAACGCTCCAGATTTAATGACTGTCCCCACTGTACCAACCCTGGTCTTTCCAGCGTGTTTTGTCCTCACTCGCACGCACCCTGAGAAACTTCCCAGGGGGTCACCCATCCCAAAATTGTCCCAAGTCAAGCACGCTTAACTTTGGAGTTCTTAAGTGATGAGCTCCCGAAAAGAAGATGCACTTTGTTGGTATGAGTAGTACCAATTAAATCTGATAAGCCTTCCTCAACTAACCTCAATTACATCTATAACTTCCCAGTCTCGTAATCCCTCTCATTTCGGTGTGGGATCGGTTCATTCATGTGCCCCTTCGCCTCTAGAAGTCTGCCAGGATTCGCTCATTGTCCGTGCAACCTCTGGCACCGGCGAGCACTCCCCGCCCTCTTTGAGCCCCGGACCTCACATGCCCACCAGCTTCCGCTTGGTTCGTCCCC
The DNA here is from genome assembly GCA_001598015.1 of Dorcoceras hygrometricum. Classification (NCBI taxonomy): domain Eukaryota; kingdom Viridiplantae; phylum Streptophyta; class Magnoliopsida; order Lamiales; family Gesneriaceae; genus Dorcoceras; species Dorcoceras hygrometricum. The sequence goes on along the minus strand of KQ991568.1, from coordinate 19,478 downwards.
AAACCACACCGTACTAAGAGAGGTCAGCTTTGATACCATCTGTAACGCCCCAGATTTAACGACTGTCCCCACTGTACCAACCCTGGTCTTTCCAGCGTGTTTTGTCCTCACTCGCACGCACCCTGAGAAACTTCCCAGGGGGTCACCCATCCAAAAATTGTCCTAAGTCAAGCACGCTTAACTTTGGAGTTCTTAAGTGATGAGCTCCCGAAAAGAATATGTACCTTGTTGGTATGAGTAGTACCAATTAAATCTGATAAGCCTTACTCAACTAACCTCAATTACATCTATAACTTCCCAGTCTCGTAATCCCTCTCATTCCGGTGTGGGATCGATTCATTTCATGTGCCCCTTCGCCTCTAGAAGTCTGCCAGGAGTCGCTCATTGTCCGTGCAACCTCTGGCACCGGCGATCACTCCCCGCCCTCTTTGAGCCCCGGACCTCACACGAACATCATCAAACCATTTCCTAAAACATTTCTGGATCAAAATACAGTAAATACGTACCTTTGTAAAAACAGAGCATGAACATACTTTTATTTGAAGAGCAGCTGTAGCAAAACTTCAAATCCTTAAAACTCACACAAACATGCATACAGAACTGAATATATGCTTTCATGAGTGAGCAAGAAACAGAGTTTACTTGCTTGATTTCTGTAACACAACAACAGCGGAAAATCCAGCAAACTTCTTATGCACCGCCTATTTCCTTTAAAAACTTTGAAAGGATTTTTGCTCGGTTTCTTCAGAGAGAGCACCACTTTAAAGTAATTTGGTTTGAAGATAATGATGCATGAAGCAGCTTATCATCCTATTTATATGATTTAAAATGTCTAATGAAGGAAAACATATTTAATCAATATGCCAAATTCTTCTAAAGCGTACTCTGTTTTTAATATAAAAAGATTGATGCAAATGGAAACCGAACGTTTTAGTTAAAACAAAGGACTCAATTGGCTTGCATAAATCGACTAGCAATCTACTGTAATTGCACTATAACATTTGAATATCAACCCAAAACATAATGAAGGCTGATACTTACGTAAACATGAAATCTGAATTCACGTATCATGAAATCTGAAACTCGATTAATTCAAGGATTGAATAAAATAGCATTGTAATACCTCAATTCTCATAACTTTCTAATTGTGGACTTTGAAAAGATCTGGACGTTACAGGAATTGGTAAACCAGTACACTGTGTGACCCTCAATGGTTTAGGATACAGCTATCCATGAGCTCACAACTCATTGTGAATCAGAAAACACATTTTCTGATCTACCCATCGGACCATGGTAAAGCGCTTAGCAACATCACCCCATGATCCCCTAGGTATCACTGATAGTGTCTACAAGAACCAGTTGATCATGGTCAGCATATAGTACGGTCCTTTCAACTCATATATCCCGATAGAATCAACGACCATTGGTAAATCGAGAAGCGTTAGAGATTCGATAGCCATGCATACATCTTGGAGATCAGAATAGCGACATCACGAGTGCTACCAGGTAAACTCATTTACACTGAAGCACAAGAGTACTCTGGCCAGAGATTTATCACACAATTATCTCCTCATATAGCATTGGATATCCACGCACTAAGGCGAGCAGTGAATCCTCGACAACAAAGCATCGACTACCGCATGCTTCGTGACCTCACACAATCTTGACACCTGATGACCCTCACGAAGTCGGTAAATGAGTCAAAGTGAGGTGAATAATCATGTTGAGTCTCAATGATGTTTCGAGTAGTAATGACTAATCCATACAACCAAGACCTTGGACTCTCCACTCGATAAATGATAACCACTTGAAGAATCCAAACGAGGGTAGTTCCATAGTTTGCCAGGCAAACCATCCATCTGCATGCTCAGAACATCACAATGTTCCCTATCAATGAAACATGGTACTTCACATCGCAGATGCTAGTCTCAAACTCGGGCGGCCTTATCCTCATTTTGACGACCCAATCGACTAGGAACAAGTTTAGAATACACAGTGACTATTAGATGTGTTTCATGATAGCCATCATATCCACTATCACATATAACACACACTATGGTGCATTCAAGGTCTTTATCCAACATAATTGTTAAAATTATAAAAACAACGACGATAAAGAATGCCAATGTGAATTTCATAAACAAAGATTGTTTTATACAAAGCGTCATGCCCCAAGACTGAGACTCATGACATCGGCAATGTTAAACAATTATAAAATTGTAAAAACACTAAGCCTCATAGTATAGCTCAAAAAACAGTCTGTTACATAATCAAATAATCGTCTTTACAACTGAAAATCAGAAAATTGCGGAAGAGAAAATTTACATTAACAAAAACGAAGTCTTCACCAGCCCCAGAACAGCTCTTGTTCCTCTTCTTCAACTTGTTCTTCGTTCTTATCTGGGTGGGAGAAGTAAGGGGTGAGTGTTTGGGGAAACAATCAACAAGTGGGGAACACCATTCGAGCATAACAAGTACATATATAAATTCATAAACTAAGCAGAGAACATAACAGAACATAACAGAGCAGAGCAGAACATATACATGTAGCACTGATAGTCACTTCGTTTCTATGGTTTACTGATCAATCCCTAATTTTTACTCCTCTAACGGGTCGAGGCCATAGTTACACCTTGTAAATCAGAGTGCGGAATATATTCCATAGACCCATACTATGACAGAAAATATCAGTGCTAAAATAGAGCATAGATCGTAGCATAAACTTGACACGAAACGAAAGCTCGAATGACAGTTTAGAACAGATTGTAGCATGAATATCATATAGTATTTCAGACGAGTATACATAGCAAAAGCCCACTTACAGTCTGCTGTAGTTCTTGTCTGGTATACGAAATCTGGTACAGCTTGTACAGGATTTCAACTACGAAATCTGATACAGCTTGTGCAGGATTTCAACGTGGAAGCTTCCTGATATTTTACTGAGTATTTGCGGAATGAGTGTGGACATCTGATGCCACAGCGAGATATTTATAGGTGCAGGAAGATGGATTCAAAACTGTTATAGACTTGAATTATAGATTTTATGGCCATTAAAATGACTGTTACAAGTGTAACGGTTTAGGCATTGAATTGGGTGGTTTAATTGGCCATTAATCTCTCTTAATTCGACAGTTATGATTGTTGGCTTTCCAAAACATAATTTGACCTGTACGCCTAATCTGTCTGGGTATGCTGAAATTCGTGAGCTGAGTTTTCTTTACCAAATCAGGATTTATGTCATCGAATCTGAGTTGACTTGGTCAAAGCTGAGTTGACTGTTTGACTCATCCCAGATCTGAGTTAACTGTTTACCATCCCAAATATGAGTTGACCGTGGACCGTCCCAAATCTGAGTTGACCATGGACCGTCCCAAATTGAGTTTTTTTTTTTGCTGTATTTCCGAGAGTTGAAGTTTCTGGGTTTCCACATCCCTCCCTCCTTAAAAGAAGTTTCGTCCTTGAAATTGGCCTCATGATCTCGAAGAGGTAGGGGTACTGCCTGTGCATCTTCTCTTCCATTTCCCACGTGGCTTCTCTTTCGGTGTGGTTGTACCATTGGACTTTGATGGTACGGGATTGTTCTTCGTCTAAGCACCTGGTCCTTTGTGTCCACGATTCAAATAGGGATTTCTTCATAGTTCAGCCCTTGGGTCAAATGCCCTTCCACCAAGAGTGGCCCTTCATCAAGAACGTGACTAGAATCCATGTTAAGATAAAATTTATTAGTTTTGGAGATAACAAAATAAGACAAGTACTAAATTCAGAAATAACACTTGGACAGTCAGCCGGTGAAGGTGATCAACTACATGTTTGGAGCAAAGTATCCTTCAGACGTTGAATTGACAAGTCAGACATTAGGTTTGAATTTTTCAGTTGTTAGATATCAGATCTTGGTATTCGGGAATATTTCAGCAGTTGAGTTGAAGCACTCAGTTGATGGGTTTCTATTTCAGAGATTTTAGATATACGGTTATCAGTTTCTGGTATCGGGTTCTTATTTCAGTCGTGAAAGAAATTCAGATGTTGATCTAGGGTGACGCAATCAGACTTTGGTAATCATTCAGCCGTTGTGTTCTTATGTCAGAAGTATATTGATTCAGCAGTTGGATTTTCACTTCAGTATTCAACATATTTCAGCAGTTGGATATTCGCGTCAGAAGCAAGAATTTCAGCAGTTGGGTATATACTTCAGTAGTAAGTATCTCCAGTAGTTGTCTACAGTGATTTTGATTCAGTCGTTGCAACCATTCGTTATATCACAATTTGCAAAAAGAAGGATATTTCAGGCGTTGGATATCTAATCAGCAGTTGGTATAATCAGTTGTTGGTTGTTATGATCAGCAGTTGAATTCTACTTCAGTAGTGAGCATATTCAGACGTTAGCGTGTTTATTAATGTATAGCAAAACTACGTCGTGTGGATTAGTTGATACGACAGCGTTTGGCTTAGCGCTAAATTCAGAAGTTGGTTTATGATTCTATCAACGATGAACTATTCATCATCTTCAAGGAAGAAAAAGCTGAATCAACAATAAGAGACTTCAGGCGCAAACGATGAATCGATTCAAACAAGATCATATATTCAAAATGGAAAGAATCAATGGTGAGGATTGAATCGTACTATTGCCTGGAATTAAGGAGACAACGTTGGTACTATTTTGGGTAAATAGTACACATTTACAGAGAACGTTTTACGGTGATTGCACAGAAATGGAACATGACAATTTGGCTCTGACGATGTGCAATTTACCATGTAGTGGAGCAGAATATATGGTCATATGTTTAACAGGTTTTCAAAAGGGATTTTGTTTCCGTAGCCAAATTAAATGATCGTTGTGAACGAAGAGTATATATACAGCTGGTATTTGAACTGGAAAAGCTCTCGGTAACTCTTGAATCTCTTGATTACTCTCGATAGCTCTCCATTACTCTCGACTCTTCGTCCAAGTTTCTACGTTTAGAAACCAGAAGATTTATAGTCTCAATAGAGTTGTATTCATTTTTTCATTCTAGATTGAGTGTAACAAACGTGCCACACAAAGGCCGTTTGAGAAAAATATTATTCAGTTGTATTCAGCAGCTGCGACAGTTTTGTGATTGGTGTTGCTAGGAGTTCACCTTGAGCGAGGCTTGGTGATTGGGTGTTTGCAGAAGGCCTGTAACCATCAAATCTTCTTGTGGAACCTTCCTGAAAAGGAAGAAGGGGAGACGTAGGATATTGATATCCGAACTTTCATAAACAAACTCTCGATCCTTAAACTTTTACATTATCGCATTTACTTATTGCTTTAACTATTCACTGATCTATTGGCTTATTTCCGCACATATATTGTTAGCCAAGAAATCAGCATTTGGACTGAGATACCTTAAATCTGGTAACTCGGATTTAAGTTAAACGGGTGCTTGTAAAAATCGTTTTAAAGGTTTCAAAAATATTTAAAATACCAGGAGTTCATTAAACCCCTCCTCCCCCCCCCCCCCTTCTGAACTCCTAGGCCTGTTTTTCGAGCCATATTGATCCTATCAATCCGCGATATATCTCCTTAGTTATGAAACATGGAAGACATTGTGGATTCTTGACATACTAGGTGGTAAGGCCAGTCTGTAGGCAAGTGTTCCTACTCTTTCCAAGACTTCAAATGGTCCAACATACCGAGGATTCAGCTTTTCGGCCTTATCAAATCGAACTACCTCTTTCATTGGATAACCTTGAGATACACTTTTTCGCCTACCTCGAAGGCCAAGGGTCTTCTCTTTAAGTCTGCCCAGCTTTTTGTCGATCCCGGGCTGCCTTCAGTCTCTCCTTTATGATGGATACCTTTTTCACTGTCTCCTGGATGAGTTCAGGTCCCGTGATGGCCTTTTCTCCAACCTCATCCCAATACAGCGGCGATCGACATTTTCGTCCATAGAGGGCCTCATATGGTGCCATTCCTATGCTGCTGTGGTAGCTATTGTTGTATTCGAACTCTATTAGAGATAGATGTTCACTCCAATTACTATCGAAGTGTTAGAGTAGATGCCCAACTAGCCAACTTGTGACGTGTGGGTTTTATAGACTCTTGTATATGAAAATTTTTATTTATGAAATACGCATTTATTTATGGCATTCTTTATTTTCATTATGTTATATAATGTTAACAATTGTGTTGGATAAAGACCTAGAATGCACCATAGTGTATGTTAGATGTGATAGTGGATATGATGGCTATCATGAAACACATCTAATAGTCACTGTGCATTCTGAATTCGTTCCTAGTCGATTGGGCCGTCAAAATGAGGATAAGGTCGCCCAAGCTTGAGACTAGCATCTGCGATGTGAAGTACCATGTTTCATTGATAGGGAACATTGTGATGTTCTGAGCATGCAGATGGATAGTGACATGGTGATCTATCGAACTACCCTCGTTCGGACTTTCCAAGTGGTTGCCATTTGTCGAGTGGATAAGTCCGAGGTCTTGGTTGTACTGATTAGTCCTCACTACTCGAAACGTCATTGAGACTCTACATGATAGGCGCCTCACTTTGACTCGTTACCGACTCACTTGGGGTCATTAGGTGGCGGGATTGGGTGAGGTCCCGATGCATGTAGGAGTCGATGCTTCGTTGTCGAGGATTCACCGCTCGCTCTCATGCGTGGATATCCTATGTTATCTGAGGAGACAATAGTGTGATAAATCTCTGGCCAGAGTACTGGATGTGTTTTAGGTAAATGGGTTTACCTAGTAACACTCGTGATGTCACTATTCGATCTCCAAGATATATGCATAGTTATCGGATTTTTAGCGACTCTCGATTTACCAATGGTCGTTGATCTGATCGAGATATATGTGTTGAAAGGACCGTACTGTATGCTAACCACGAACAACTGGTTCTTTCAGGCACTATCAGTGATACCTAGGGGATCATGGGGCGATGTTGCTAGGCGCTTTACCATGATCCGATGGGCAAGTCCGAAATTATGATTTCGGAGCCACAATGGTTGTGGGCCCACGGCTAGCTGTATCCCTGAACCATTGAGGGTCACACAAGTACTGGATTCATGATTCCTGCACAGAAAATGAGCTCAATGTGTTGAGCATAGGAAGAGGATTTTATGGAGTGCGACTTCCTAAAAGTCAACAGGGGTCAAATTGCGATTTCCCAAAGTTGAGGGGCTAAACTGTAATTTTGGTCTAGGTGATCTGAAAAACTGTTTTCGCATCATAATACTTAGTTTTGGAAACTGTGTAGATCGGTCCAATCAGATCATCGATCGGAGTTATGATGAAGTCACGGTGATAGGGATGAACCGAATGTTCATACGTTGGACTGGGCCCGCCCCAGGTCCAATGGGCCGGTTCAAGCCCATCACACCTATACTTAGTCTTGAGCCTAGGGTTGTATGACACAACTCAACACACAAACCCTAGCCTCCTAGTTGGCCGCCGCCCCCTCCCTCTCCACAACACCTCACGGCCGCCGCCCTTGCGCCGCGCCGCGCCGCCGCCGCTTGCCGTGATCGGACTTGTTCCGATCACCTTGTTGAGGAGCTTCCGTCCGTGGTAAATTTGTTAGCTCTTCTAGTGCAGACTGACGAAGGAGCCGTGCTTCCGATCATGGACCTGATTGACGATCTACCGCCGCCTACCGTTTGAAGTGCCGGTTTCCTTGTGAAACTGGTCGGAGCCAGGCACCTAAACGCCAGCAAGGTAACGATTCAAACATCCTATGCATGGATTATAGAATTGTTTTGATGTATTGAACGTTTCTCGGGGCAAAACTTTTAAACTTCCGCTGCGCCCCCGGGAAACGGGATCCGGATCCGCCATTGTCGCCGACACGAAGTCCAAGGTGCATGTCCGTACCATATCTTATAGGGTCTGGATGGTTCTCTCAGTTTGGCCATCTGTCTGTGGATGATAAGCCGTACTGAGGGTAACCTTACTTCCCATGGCTTCTTGAAAGCTCTTCCAGAAACGAGATACGAACCTTGGGTCCCTATCTGACAGAATGCTGATTGTAACTCCATGTAGTCTGACAATGTTATCCATGTACAAGGCAGCGAGCTTATCCAAATCGTAGTTCATACGGACAGGCAGAAAGTGCACGGACTTCGTTAACCTATCCACGATTACCCATATTCCATCATAGACAAATCTCGTTTTCGCCAGTCCTACTATAAAGTCCATGTATATGTTTTCCCACTTCCATTCTGGAATCTCCAGTGGTTGCAACAATCCTCCAGGTCTTTGATGTTCTGCCTTGACTTGTTGACATACATGGCATCTAGCGAAAAAATCAGCAACATCTCTTTTTATCTAATTCCACCTGAAGTGTTCTTTCAAATCCCTATACATCTTTGTACTTCCTGGGTGGTTTGAGAACTTGTATTTATGTGCTTCAGACATCACTTCCTGATGGAGGTTATCAACTTCGGGCACACATAATCTTCCGTTCATCCAGATGAGTCCCTTTTGATCTATTCAAAACTCCGACACCTTCCCTTGTTTGATCTGTTCTTTAAGTTTTGTTAGAGAAGGGTATCGATACTGATTGATCTTGACCAATTCTTTGAGGTATGGTTGATCTGAGACTGAGGATAGTATCACCTTGTTCATGTTCTTCCAACTTAACGCATCGGCTACCTTCTTTGCCTTTCCTGGATGGTAGTTTATTGTCAAGTCGTAGTCTTTTAAAAGCTCGAGCCATCGTCTTTGTCTCAGATTCAATTCTTTCTGATTGAATATGTACTTGAGACTCTGATGGTCGGTGAATACGTCACATTTTGTCCCGTAAAGATATTTTCGCCAAATCTTTAGAGCAAAAACCACCGCAGTTGGATCTAGATCATGGGTTGGGTAATTGTGTTCATGCGCCTTTAGTTGTCTTGAGGCATAAGCAATTACTCTACCATCTTGCATGAGTACACACCCTAGTACTCCTTTAGATGCGTCGCTGTAGATAGTAAAGCTTTTGTCCCCTACGGGTAGCGTTAGGACAGGGCAAGAAGCGAGCTTTGTCTTCAAGGTTTCAAAACTTGTCTCACATTCTTCATTCCGGTTGAACTTGGATTTATTCTGGGTAAGTTTAGTGAGTGGTATGGCTATTGAAGAGAAGCCTTCTACCAACTTACGATAATAGCCGGCCAATCCCAAGAAGCTTCTAACTTCTGTCACCGTCTTAGGTATAGGCCAGACCATGATAGCTTCTACCTTCTTCGGATCCACTGATACTCCTGCTTCGGAAATTATATGGCCTAATAATGCAACAATTTTCAACCAAAATTCACACTTCTTGAACTTGGCGTACAGTTGTTTCTCTCACAGGGTTTGAAGGGTACATCAAAGATGTTCCTTTTGGTTTTCTTCACTTGATGAATATACGAGTATATCGTCTATGAACACCACCACAAATTTGTCGAGGAATGGTTTGAATACCTGGTTCATGAGGTCCATGAAGGCCTCTGGTGCATTGGTTAGACCAAATGGCATCACCGTGAATTCGTAATGATCATATCTTGTTCTAAATACGGTTTTAGAAACATCCTCAGCCTTGATCTTCATTTGGTGATAACCCGACCTCAAATATAACTTGGAGAAGGTTGTAGCTCCCTTAAGTTTGTCAAACGGGTCTTAAATTCTTGGAAGAGGATAACTATTCTTGATTGTGATCTTGTTCAACTCTCTGTAGTCGATGCACAACCTCATAGTTCCATCCTTCTTCTTGATGAATAACACTGGAGCTCCCCAAGGTGACACACTAGGTCTGATCTGCTTTTTGTCTAGCAGTTCTTGTATTTGATCCTTGAGCTCCTTGAGTTCTGCAGGTGCCATCCGGTAGGGTGCCTTTGAGATTGGGGCCGTCCCTGGCACTAGTTTGATTTTGAACTCAATTTCTCTGTCAGGCACTTTTTCAGGTAAGTCATCTGGAAACACATTTGCGAACTCTTGTACCACTGGGATGTCTTCTATTTTGATTTCGTCTCTTTCTTTTACTTCGTGGATCATTGCCAAGAAAAATTCCGCACCTGACCTCATGACTGTCCATGCTTGGGCAGCAGAAAGTAGGGACTTTCGCTCCTTGTTCTTACCATAATATATCAGCTCTTCTTGATCAGGGGTTTGGAGCTTTACATTCTTACTTTGACAATCTACCGATGCATGGTTCTTAGATAGCCAATACATCCCTAAGATGGCGTCGAATTTGACCATGTTGAGTTGTATCAGGTTTGCAGAGAATGAACGGTCGTTTATGGGCATCTCGTAGTTCCGATGGATATTATGTGTTTCAATGGTAGTGTTGGTAGAAGTTGCTACTCTATACGGTTCACATAGAATTTCAGGCTCTAGCCCTAACTTTTTAGCAAACCTCCTAGCTATGAACGAATGCTTAGAACCACAATCAAACAACACATAAGCAGGCAGCTTGTTGATAAAAATGGTACCTGCCACCACGTCGCTGGCGTCTTCAGTTTCTCTTTTTGTCATTGCAAACACCCGAGAATTGAGTTTATCCTCCCTGGGCTTTGGCTTGTTCGGAGCCGCATTGCTCGATCCAGCCTTTGGACCTTGGTTTTCCTAACAATCCGCAATTCGGTGGCCCAACTTTCCACACTTAAATCATGCACCGCTCTGCTTGCGACAATCTCCACTATGGCGATGACCGCAAGAGGTGCAAGGTGCCAAAATTTGGTTATTCGGTGCAGGTGCTGATACGTGGTTGTTGAGGTTTGGTCGCTTGGTCTTAGGCCCCACCGTGTGATGTCTGAGCATTGAGGGGACGTTTGTTTTTGTTGTCAATTTTCTGCCTCTTTATGTCAGTCTTTGCTCGGATTGTAGACCCCATTAAGTCCTCAAAGCTTGTGGCTTGGTAGACTGCAAGGGCTTACTGGATACGACTATTCAGACTCTTCTTGAATCGATGCATCTTTAGACTATCGTCCGCCATGATCGTTGGGACATAGGTGCCCAAAGAGTTGAACTTGGATGTATACTCTACTACCGACATGTCTGCAGTCTGGGTTAAAGTTTCAAACTCGCTGAACCGTTGCATTCGGACTTCCATTGGAAAGTATTGTTTCAAGAATGCTTCCCAAAATCTTTGCCATGTGATTTGTCCATTTGCAGTCATGGTTGGCTCTACTGATTCCCACCATTTCCCAGCTTTGTCGTCGAGGAGTGGTGTTACAACATCTACCTTGAAAGCATCTGGGACTTCCAGTAGTCGAAGTTGAGTTTCAATATTCTTCATCCAAGTCTGGGCAACTTCGGAGTCAGGGCTCCCATCGAAGGTGGGGGCTTTGTTCTTGAGAAGGGACTCATAGTAGTACTTAGTCCCATGAGGTGGAGTAGTAGGAGAAGGATCTTGGCTTTTGTTGGTATTGACCAACCCCTGGAGAGTCGTGGCAACTGTAGTAGCTATTGCCATCAGGTCTTCTCTACTAAGACCACCTCTTGAATTGGAGGATCCTTCACCTCCATTGTTACTGTCGCTTCTTCGGGTGCCTGCCATATTCTGCCATAGGAAATCTTACTAAGTATGGGCGCGTATAATTGCAAAATAAGCGAGAATACTCTAACACGAAGGGATAAGATAAGCAAAATTTTGGATAGACAAATGAATTGAGTACAAATTCAGAAGGTAAACACATTCTATTCATCAACAATCTCTCCCTAGCCTATAGTAATATCCTCAAGCCCTTATTCTTCTGGGTCTTCCTCCGGTTCTTCCTCCCATTCATCATCGAATGGATCAGGAGCACCGTTGTCTTCTTGCAGACCTTGGATTGTTTGGAGTAGGCTAGTTTTCTCCTCTACTAGGGCCTCGATGATCAAGTGCTCTTGGATCGTATCTTCGGCCTCTTGGATACGAGCCTGCAACTTATGATGGCACTCCATATGGCTTTCTCTAGCATGTCGCTTCTTTGCCTTCATTATTTTAATCTTATTTGACATACAAAGGCCTATTTCAGTAAGTCCGGCAATGGTCTTGTGCGAGGCTTCTAACGCTACTTGGTTAGTCTTATGCTCTTTCTTAGCCTCAACAACCAGCTGAGAGATACGGTGATCGATTTCGTTATGGTACGGGTCACCATATTTCGTAGACTATGGTTATCACATCTCTTGATTTGTAGATCTCTTTCCAGGCTGGATACCTTCTTATCCAATCCTTCCTTTATAGCAGATGTCTCTCGCCTTTCGATTGCTAGTTTGGCTCTAAGACGTCTAATCGTGCGGCTGTGGTTGTCAAGGGAAATTTGCTTCATGCGAAGGGCGGCAGCATCACGAGTACGAGGGACAGAGGGGGCCATTTCCTAAAATCGGAGAAAATTTCCAAACATATAAAGTTGTGAGATTATTCCATACACTGTTAGTTCTATTCGTAGGGATTTCAGAACAGTCGATGGAACTGAAATACTGTACAAGAACTTATCGAATTTTCAAATCTTTCCATAAATGGCAAAAATGCGATTTCGGAGGCCTAAAAGAAGGAATTAGGCCAAAAAGAGGCTTATGTCACGACAAATTCGTGAGTATTGCTCGTTGGCCCGTTTCGGAGGGGGTAGCACTGGTCTTATGCGAAAATCTTCATGTTCGTCCCGGACCTTGCCAAATCTGATACTTGGTTTCCCAGCTGGATTATGAACCTGGTGTGCTCTGATACCACTAAAATGTCACACCCCGAGATCGAGACTCATGACATCGAAAATGTTAAACAATTATAAAATTGTAAAAACACTAAGCCTCATAGTATAGCTCAAAAACGAGTCTGTTACATAATCAAATAATCGTCTTTACAACTGAAAATCAGAAAATTGCGGAAGCGAAAATTTACATTAACAAAAACGAAGTCTTCACCAGCCCCAGAACAGCTCTTGTTCCTCTTCTTCAACCTGTTTTTCGTTCTTATCTGGGTGGGAGAAGTAAGGGGTGAGTGTTTGGGGAAACACTCAGCAAGTGGGGGACACCATTCGAGCATAACAAGTACATATATATATTCATAAACCGAGCAGTGAACATAACAGAACATAACAGAGCACAGCAGAACATATACAGATAGCACTGATAGTCACTTTGTTTCTATGGTTTACTGATCAGTCCCTAATTTTTACTCCTCTAAGGGGTCGAGGCCATAGTTACACCTTGTATCTCAGAGTGCGGAATATTCCGTGGACCCATATTACGACTACAAATATCAATGCTAAAACAGAGCATAGATCGTAGCATAAACTTGACACGAAACAAAAGCTCGAATGACAATTCAGAACAGACTGTAGCATGAATATCATATAGTATTTCAAATGAATATACATAGCAAAAGCCCACTTACAGTCTGCTGAAGTTCTTGTCTGGTGCACGAAATCTGATACAGCTTGTGCAGGATTTCAACGTGGATGCTTACTGATATTTTACTGAGTATTTGCGGAATGAGTGTGGCCATCTGATGCCATAGCGAGATATTTATAGGTGCAGGAAGATGGATTCAAAAATTCAGCCGTTACAGACTTGAATTACATATTTAATGGCCATTAAAATGAATGTTACAAGTATAACGGTTTAGGCATTGAATTGGGTTTAATTGGCCATAATCTCTCTTAATTCGACAGTTACGATTGTTGGCTTTCCAAAACGTAATCTGATCTGTACGCATAATCTGTCTGGGTATGCTGAAATTCGTGAGCTGATTTTTCTTTACCAAATCAGGATTTACGTCACAAAATCTGAGTTGACTTGGTTAAAGCTGAGTTGACCGTCCCAGATCTGAGTTGACTGTTTGACCGTCCTAGATCTGAGTTGACTGTTGATCGTTCCAAATCTGAGTTGACCGTGGATCGTCCCAAATCTGAGTTGACCATCTCAAATCTAAGTTGACCGTTGACCGTCCCAAATCTGAGTTTTTTTTTTCGCTATATTTTCGAGAGCTGAATTTTCTGGGTTTTCACAAAAAGAGTCATCAAAAGCCCACAAGACACAAGTTGGCTAGTTGGGCACCTACTCTAACAATCTTCCACTTGCCCTGAAGTCAACTACTCATAATGCGTAGTCCCATTGCTTCACGATGTTGTTCAAAGAACGGGCCTGGCAAGGGCTTTGTAAGTGGATCAGCAATGTTGTCTATAGAGGTGACTCTCTCAACTGCTATGTCTCCTCTTGCCACAATATCCCGGATTATGTGGTATTTCCTCAGGATGTGTTTGGATCTTTGGTGAGACCTAGACTCCGTTGCTTGACACCGGGACTGGACCAACTCCTTCAAGAATTACGCCCAACTCTTTGACGAAATCCCTCATCCAAACCGCCTCTTTAGCAGCAGCTGATGCTGCGATGTACTCAGCCTCAGAGGTTGATTCCCCGATAGTGTCTTGCTTGGAACTCTTCCACAAGACAGCACCACTCATTGAGCATGAATACAAATCTAGAGGTTGATTTCGAGTCATCCGCATCGCATTGGAAGCTAGAATCAGTGTAACCTTCCAATTTTAGTTCACCTCCCCCATAGACCATGAACATATTCTTAGTCTAAGTACTTAAGAATATCTTTCTCGTGTTTCACCCCTTTTTGCACGGCTATTTCCCTTTTCCATGTTCCCAGTTACCTCGGGGCGAGGGTGGCTCTCGATCGCAAAAGTCCCACGCATACAGAATCACGTCACGCTAATCGGACAATCCGTATGAACAGGAACGAGGGTGAAACGCCGTTTCGGTTCCCCGCACGAGGTGCGGTCTCGGTCGTTCGACCACCGGAGGAAGATGGGCCAGGAGTCGGTCTCCGGGTTGGAATCCAGGGGTAGATGCTCCTTGATCGGGGCGTGACCCTATAGATCTCGGAGAGAGCTTCACGTGAGTAGGCTGAAGCTCCCATAGCTGTCAACAGATCAAACGTTATGCACGTTCTTTCGTGGGTGCACGCGAAAGCTGCTCAGATCCGACGTAGAAAGATATTGGTTGCGTGCTACCTTGCGGGTGCGATCATACCAGCACTAATGCATCGGATCTAATCAGAACTCCGAAGTTAAACGTGCTTGGTCGAGAGCAGTACTAGGATGGGTGACCCCCTGGGAAGTCCTCGTGTTGCACCCCCTTTTGCTCGGCTATTTCTCTTTTCCATGTTCGTCTTTACCTCGTGGCGAGGGCGGCTCTTCGTCGCGATAGTCCCGCACGTACAGAATCGAGTCAGGCTACTCTGAGAATCCGTATGAACCAGAATGCAGGGTGAAACGTCGTTTTGGTTCTCGGCACGAGGTCCGGCCTCGGTCGTTCGATCACCGGAGGAAGATGGGCCTGGAAGTCGGTCTCCGGTTAGGAATCTGGGCGTCGACGCTCCTTGACCGGGGCGCAACCCTGTAAATCTCAGAGAGAGCTTCGTGCGAGTAGGCTGAAGCTCCCGCTGCTGTCAACAGATCAAAAGTTACTCCCGTTCTTTCGCGGGTGAACGAGCAAGCTGCTCGCAGATCCGACGTAGAGAGCAATTGGCTGCACGCTACCTTGCAGGTGCGATCATACCAGCACTAATGCAACGGATTCCATCAGAACTCCGAAGTTAATCGTGCTTGTGCGAGGGCAGTACTAGGATGGGTGATCCCCTGGGAAGTCCTCGTGTTGCACCCCCTTTTGCTCGGCTATTTCTCTTTTCCATGTTCGTCTTTACCTCGTGGCGAGGGCGGCTCTTCGTCGCGATAGTCCCGCACGTACAGAATCGAGTCAGGCTACTCTGAGAATCCGTATGAACCAGAATGCAGGGTGAAACGTCGTTTTGGTTCTCGGCACGAGGTCCGGCCTCGGTCGTTCGATCACCGGAGGAAGATGGGCCTGGAAGTCGGTCTCCGGTTAGGAATCTGGGCGTCGACGCTCCTTGACCGGGGCGCAACCCTGTAAATCTCAGAGAGAGCTTCGTGCGAGTAGGCTGAAGCTCCCGCTGCTGTCAACAGATCAAAAGTTACTCCCGTTCTTTCGCGGGTGAACGAGCAAGCTGCTCGCAGATCCGACGTAGAGAGCAATTGGCTGCACGCTACCTTGCAGGTGCGATCATACCAGCACTAATGCAACGGATTCCATCAGAACTCCGAAGTTAATCGTGCTTGTGCGAGGGCAGTACTAGGATGGGTGATCCCCTGGGAAGTCCTCGTGTTGCACCCCCTTTTGCTCGGCTATTTCTCTTTTCCATGTTCGTCTTTACCTCGTGGCGAGGGCGGCTCTTCGTCGCGATAGTCCCGCACGTACAGAATCGAGTCAGGCTACTCTGAGAATCCGTATGAACCAGAATGCAGGGTGAAACGTCGTTTTGGTTCTCGGCACGAGGTCCGGCCTCGGTCGTTCGATCACCGGAGGAAGATGGGCCTGGAAGTCGGTCTCCGGTTAGGAATCTGGGCGTCGACGCTCCTTGACCGGGGCGCAACCCTGTAAATCTCAGAGAGAGCTTCGTGCGAGTAGGCTGAAGCTCCCGCTGCTGTCAACAGATCAAAAGTTACTCCCGTTCTTTCGCGGGTGAACGAGCAAGCTGCTCGCAGATCCGACGTAGAGAGCAATTGGCTGCACGCTACCTTGCAGGTGCGATCATACCAGCACTAATGCAACGGATTCCATCAGAACTCCGAAGTTAATCGTGCTTGTGCGAGGGCAGTACTAGGATGGGTGATCCCCTGGGAAGTCCTCGTGTTGCACCCCCTTTTGCTCGGCTATTTCTCTTTTCCATGTTCGTCTTTACCTCGTGGCGAGGGCGGCTCTTCGTCGCGATAGTCCCGCACGTACAGAATCGAGTCAGGCTACTCTGAGAATCCGTATGAACCAGAATGCAGGGTGAAACGTCGTTTTGGTTCTCGGCACGAGGTCCGGCCTCGGTCGTTCGATCACCGGAGGAAGATGGGCCTGGAAGTCGGTCTCCGGTTAGGAATCTGGGCGTCGACGCTCCTTGACCGGGGCGCAACCCTGTAAATCTCAGAGAGAGCTTCGTGCGAGTAGGCTGAAGCTCCCGCTGCTGTCAACAGATCAAAAGTTACTCCCGTTCTTTCGCGGGTGAACGAGCAAGCTGCTCGCAGATCCGACGTAGAAAGCAATTGGCTGCACGCTACCTTGCAGGTGCGATCATACCAGCACTAATGCAACGGATTCCATCAGAACTCCGAAGTTAATCGTGCTTGTGCGAGGGCAGTACTAGGATGGGTGATCCCCTGGGAAGTCCTCGTGTTGCACCCCCTTTTGCGCGGCTATTTCTCTTTTCCATGTTCGTCTTTACCTCGTGGCGAGGGCGGCTCTTCGTCGCGATAGTCCCGCACGTACAGAATCGAGTCAGGCTACTCTGAGAATCCGTATGAACCAGAATGCAGGGTGAAACGTCGTTTTGGTTCTCGGCACGAGGTCCGGCCTCGGTCGTTCGATCACCGGAGGAAGATGGGCCTGGAAGTCGGTCTCCGGTTAGGAATCTGGGCGTCGACGCTCCTTGACCGGGGCGCAACCCTGTAAATCTCAGAGAGAGCTTCGTGCGAGTAGGCTGAAGCTCCCGCTGCTGTCAACAGATCAAAAGTTACTCCCGTTCTTTCGCGGGTGAACGAGCAAGCTGCTCGCAGATCCGACGTAGAGAGCAATTGGCTGCACGCTACCTTGCAGGTGCGATCATACCAGCACTAATGCACCGGATCCCATCATAACTTCAAGGTTAAGTGTGCTTGGGCGAGAGCAGTACTAGGATGGATGACCCCCTGGGAATTCCTCGTGTGGCACCCCCTTTTACGCCGCTATTTCCCTTTTCCATGTTCGTTGTTACCTCGGGGCAAGGGCGGCTCTCGGTGGAGATAGTCTGATGTGTACAGATCGAGTCACGCTACTCGGAGAATCCGATCTGATCTAGAACGAGGGTGAAACATCGTTTCGGTTCCCCGCACGAGGTGCGGTGTGAGACCTGAAATGTTGAGTAAGGATTAATTGTTGAAGTTATCGAATTTTGATGATTTTTTGGGGATTCAGATCTCGGTTTGTATGTTTGAATTGTTTTTTCGGGTCGATTTCCATCCTTAGAGTAATTCTGGAGAATTGTGAAATTTTGAGTTTAGAGGTATCTGCTGATAACAGCTCTGATGACGTCATGCATTAGTTGGGTTTTGAAGCTGCCGACGTAAGCATTGCTGTTGGCAGCTTAGCGCGTTTTGTATCGCGGGGGAGTGATACGTTGTCGTTTTGATGTGCATGGGCTGTCAGCAGTTGGTTGTTAGCGTAGCGTTGTGCGAAGAGTTGGTGATAGCAACGCTGACGTGGATTCAGCAGGAGCGCGCTATAGGATATCGAAACGATGGCGTTTTGGCGAAGTAGCAGCTGGGTGAGATCTGTTAGCAGCTGGTTCCTGTAGCAAGTGTGAAGCGCCGCCGTTTAGATTAGTTTAAGCGACGACGTTTTAGTATTTAGAGATCAGCTGCTGGTTTTGTTAACGCTTGTAGTTTTAGCGCTCAGCTGCTGGAAGCTTAGTTGGTGTGTTCTATGCGACGCCGTTTCATTTAGTTGGAACGCTGCGTTTTAGAGTTGCGCGTGCGACCAGCAGCAAGAATCTTTGCTTTTCGTTGACTCTAATCAGCAGATGGTTTGAGAGACCAGTTGATGGTAGCTCTGCTGACTTGCGCTATGCGACGTCGTTTGGGTTAGTCGCTGCGACGCCGTTTTGGGTTGTGTTAAAAAGGCGTTCGCTATCGTTGCTGCTGGAGGCAGCAGGTTCGTTCGAGAAGAAATGTGTCTGCTGAATTGTTATTACTGCTGATTTGAGATTTCGTTGTATCTGCTGATTTTGTTGGTGGGTTGTTTTGAAGATTTCAGCAGAGGCGGGATTTATATTTAAAGACTTGGTCTTCGTTGTGGATTACCAGTTTCCACACTTAGAATATTTCCCACTTTCGTTCTTCGTTTCGAACCCTAGCCCTGTTCACCATTGATTTTATCCGGTGATTCTCGTCGTCTCCGGTGAGTGTTTTGCTCGTGCGAGGTAGCGTTGGACTCCTCTCGAGAAGCTCTTTCTTTTAGTACCAGTTTTAGGAGCTGTCATTGGCTAGTTGAGGAACGAGAAGTTGCTGCCAGTTCATGAATTTTGTGGTAGCAGGTAGAACTTCATTCCTCGTGTTGAAATCTTGTTTCTAGCTTTGTTTTAAGCTTCTTGCGTAGTGCGGTAGTAGGAAACGGTGTTGGTTGAGCGTAGCTCCCAGTCGTGATTTTCTGTTAGATCCCTGAGTTGTACGCTTATTGTTTAGCAGGCTTTTACCAGAGTCTTCGGGATTTCTAGCAGTGTAATTGTGCTCAGTATAAGGTACGGATTTGAGCTTGTATTGCGGCGAGGCTACGGCTTGGATGAATTGTGAGATGGAATTGCTGGTTTTGTTAATATGCTTGTCATTTTCAGTATGTGCATACACGTATTTGCATCCCATCCCAGCTTTATTGCCATAGTTTCGTTGTTCTTGTTTTGTTTCTTACCAGGTTGCGAGGGCGAGCGGTAATACCGCACTCTCATCTCCCTGCTGGG
>KQ991567.1:266538-306992 GCA_001598015.1 Dorcoceras hygrometricum | reverse complement strand
AGCAGATGTAAGACAGCAGTTGCGTAGTGAGTTTCTAACTCTTAAGCAGGGAGAGATGTCTATACGGGATTATATCCGTAAGTTTGAGAGAGGTTGTTATTTTGTTCCTTTAATTGGGAAAAATGCAGATATGAAGCTAGAACCTTTCTTAAATTCAGCAGATGCATATTCAGCAGATGCTTTGCTTTCTTAAATTCAGCAGATGCATATTCAGCAGATGCTTTGCTTTCTTAAATTCAGCAGATGCATATTCAGCAGATGCTTTGCTTTCTTAAATTCAGCAGATGCATATTCAGCAGATGCTTTGCTTTCTTAAATTCAGCAGATGCATATTCAGCAGATGCTTTGCTTTCTTAAATTCAGCAGATGCATATTCAGCAGATGCTTTGCTTTCTTAAATTCAGCAGATGCATATTCAGCAGATGCTTTGCTTTCTTAAATTCAGCAGATGCATATTCAGCAGATGCTTTGCTTTCTTAAATTCAGCAGATGCATATTCAGCAGATGCTTTGCTTTCTTAAATTCAGCAGATGCATATTCAGCAGATGCTTTGCTTTCTTAAATTCAGCAGATGCATATTCAGCAGATGCTTTGCTTTCTTAAATTCAGCAGATGCATATTCAGCAGATGCTTTGCTTTCTTAAATTCAGCAGATGCATATTCAGCAGATGCTTTGCTTTCTTAAATTCAGCAGATGCATATTCAGCAGATGCTTTGCTTTCTTAAATTCAGCAGATGCATATTCAGCAGATGCTTTGCTTTCTTAAATTCAGCAGATGCATATTCAGCAGATGCTTTGCTTTCTTAAATTCAGCAGATGCATATTCAGCAGATGCTTTGCTTTCTTAAATTCAGCAGATGCATATTCAGCAGATGCTTTGCTTTCTTAAATTCAGCAGATGCATATTCAGCAGATGCTTTGCTTTCTTAAATTCAGCAGATGCATATTCAGCAGATGCTTTGCTTTCTTAAATTCAGCAGATGCATATTCAGCAGATGCTTTGCTTTCTTAAATTCAGCAGATGCATATTCAGCAGATGCTTTGCTTTCTTAAATTCAGCAGATGCATATTCAGCAGATGCTTTGCTTTCTTAAATTCAGCAGATGCATATTCAGCAGATGCTTTGCTTTCTTAAATTCAGCAGATGCATATTCAGCAGATGCTTTGCTTTCTTAAATTCAGCAGATGCATATTCAGCAGATGCTTTGCTTTCTTAAATTCAGCAGATGCATATTCAGCAGATGCTTTGCTTTCTTAAATTCAGCAGATGCATATTCAGCAGATGCTTTGCTTTCTTAAATTCAGCAGATGCATATTCAGCAGATGCTTTGCTTTCTTAAATTCAGCAGATGCATATTCAGCAGATGCTTTGCTTTCTTAAATTCAGCAGATGCATATTCAGCAGATGCTTTGCTTTCTTAAATTCAGCAGATGCATATTCAGCAGATGCTTTGCTTTCTTAAATTCAGCAGATGCATATTCAGCAGATGCTTTGCTTTCTTAAATTCAGCAGATGCATATTCAGCAGATGCTTTGCTTTCTTAAATTCAGCAGATGCATATTCAGCAGATGCTTTGCTTTCTTAAATTCAGCAGATGCATATTCAGCAGATGCTTTGCTTTCTTAAATTCAGCAGATGCATATTCAGCAGATGCTTTGCTTTCTTAAATTCAGCAGATGCATATTCAGCAGATGCTTTGCTTTCTTAAATTCAGCAGATGCATATTCAGCAGATGCTTTGCTTTCTTAAATTCAGCAGATGCATATTCAGCAGATGCTTTGCTTTCTTAAATTCAGCAGATGCATATTCAGCAGATGCTTTGCTTTCTTAAATTCAGCAGATGCATATTCAGCAGATGCTTTGCTTTCTTAAATTCAGCAGATGCATATTCAGCAGATGCTTTGCTTTCTTAAATTCAGCAGATGCATATTCAGCAGATGCTTTGCTTTCTTAAATTCAGCAGATGCATATTCAGCAGATGCTTTGCTTTCTTAAATTCAGCAGATGCATATTCAGCAGATGCTTTGCTTTCTTAAATTCAGCAGATGCATATTCAGCAGATGCTTTGCTTTCTTAAATTCAGCAGATGCATATTCAGCAGATGCTTTGCTTTCTTAAATTCAGCAGATGCATATTCAGCAGATGCTTTGCTTTCTTAAATTCAGCAGATGCATATTCAGCAGATGCTTTGCTTTCTTAAATTCAGCAGATGCATATTCAGCAGATGCTTTGCTTTCTTAAATTCAGCAGATGCATATTCAGCAGATGCTTTGCTTTCTTAAATTCAGCAGATGCATATTCAGCAGATGCTTTGCTTTCTTAAATTCAGCAGATGCATATTCAGCAGATGCTTTGCTTTCTTAAATTCAGCAGATGCATATTCAGCAGATGCTTTGCTTTCTTAAATTCAGCAGATGCATATTCAGCAGATGCTTTGCTTTCTTAAATTCAGCAGATGCATATTCAGCAGATGCTTTGCTTTCTTAAATTCAGCAGATGCATATTCAGCAGATGCTTTGCTTTCTTAAATTCAGCAGATGCATATTCAGCAGATGCTTTGCTTTCTTAAATTCAGCAGATGCATATTCAGCAGATGCTTTGCTTTCTTAAATTCAGCAGATGCATATTCAGCAGATGCTTTGCTTTCTTAAATTCAGCAGATGCATATTCAGCAGATGCTTTGCTTTCTTAAATTCAGCAGATGCATATTCAGCAGATGCTTTGCTTTCTTAAATTCAGCAGATGCATATTCAGCAGATGCTTTGCTTTCTTAAATTCAGCAGATGCATATTCAGCAGATGCTTTGCTTTCTTAAATTCAGCAGATGCATATTCAGCAGATGCTTTGCTTTCTTAAATTCAGCAGATGCATATTCAGCAGATGCTTTGCTTTCTTAAATTCAGCAGATGCATATTCAGCAGATGCTTTGCTTTCTTAAATTCAGCAGATGCATATTCAGCAGATGCTTTGCTTTCTTAAATTCAGCAGATGCATATTCAGCAGATGCTTTGCTTTCTTAAATTCAGCAGATGCATATTCAGCAGATGCTTTGCTTTCTTAAATTCAGCAGATGCATATTCAGCAGATGCATATTCAGCAGATGCATATTCAGCAGATGCATATTCAGCAGATGCATATTCAGCAGATGCATATTCAGCAGATGCATATTCAGCAGATGCATATTCAGCAGATGCATATTCAGCAGATGCATATTCAGCAGATGGATGCTTTGCTTTCGTAAATTCAGCAGATGCTTTGCTTTCTTAAATTCAGCAGATGCATATTCAGCAGATGCTTTGCTTTCTTAAATTCAGCAGATGCATATTCAGCAGATGCTTTGCTTTCGTAAATTCAGCAGATGCTTTGCTTTCTTAAATTCAGCAGATACATGCATATTCAGCAGATGCTTTGCTTTCTTAAATTTCAGCAGATGTATTTCATTTCATTATTTCAGCAGTTGCTTTACTTGTTTCTAAGTACTGTTCATCTCAGCTGGTTACTGTTCATTCTTCGTTTTCTTCAGCAGATAATAAAATTTCAGAATTTGATTCCTTATTCAATTCCGAATCATTTCAAAGATTATATTCGATTCAATTGACAGATTCAAGTAGTGTCTTTATTCAGTTTTCATTTTCGCAAGCCTTTTTAGAAATCATTTACAGTTCCAGAACATCATTAGACGAGAGAAAACCAGTAAACGTACAGAGAGAAAGAAAACAGATTTTTAGAAAGAAAAGAAAGAGCAGAACAATATTTTAGAAAATGTTTTAAGTTTTTCAGATTATGTATTCAGCTTTCAGTTCCAGTTTCAGTATCAGTTCTATTGCATGACTTTGCTATTCCAGATTTACCTGCTGAGCCTTTGGCTCACTAGTTTTCATTGAGTGCAGGTAATCAGCAGTAGGAGTTGGAGGGAGATGATCAGAAATGGGAGGATGTGTTTATCGTGGACATCTTCAGTTGTTCTTTTCAGCTTTTGGTTTTGTATGATAGCAGATTTCTAGTTTCTCTTTTTGTAGGAATCTGTATGAATGTTGGCATAAAGATCTATGCAAGTTTACTCATATATTTATCAGCTGGTGTTTCAGTTCTGCGTGTGTTTTAAGATCAGCAGATGATTTAGTTCCATGTTTTATATACCCTTCCTGCTGATTTCTTCCGTTGGCTATGAAAAGTGTTTATCAGCTGATTTTACTTCCGCTCACTTCATTGTTTCAATTGTTCCGCATTTCAGCAGCAACGAATTGTGTTTATTCACAATTTAGTCCAGAATTTGGTAACGACTTTTATGTTTATTAAGATCGAAAATTTTGGGTCTTTCAATTCGAACCCCAAATTTCTAAATTTCTTTTTAGAAAAGTCCGGGTCGTTACACTCCGGTCCTGGACAAAGTTTTCTTGGCTTCTTTTCTAACTTTTGTCCTTCTTCGTAAGACGGTAATACTTGGCCATATGATTTGGTTTGCCACAGTTGTAGCACGTTCCCTTGAACTTTTGGTCATCCCTAGCTTCTTCTCGTCGAAAGGGCGCTTGCGCTTTTGAGCATTACTTGATTCTGTCAAATTTGCTTTGCCTCGGCCTCCATAGCCTTCTTGACGTCTTGGCATCGGAGGTTCGACTATCCTCCTTGATGCGGAGTCATACAACTCTTCAAGTTTCAACTCCTTTTGCTTGTGCTATAGGTAGTTCCTGAAGTCTCTCCACATCGGTGGCAATTTCTCGATTATTGCTGCCACTTGGAATGGTTCATTTATCTCCATTTCTTCTGTCAGTAAATCAAATTATTTGAATTTCTTGTACCTGGCTCATAATGGATTTGGCGTCCACCAATTTGTATCCCAGAAACTTGCCGATGACAAATTTCTTCATGCCGGCATCCTCTGTTTTGTACTTTTTCTCCAAGGAGTCCCACAACTCCTTTGCAGTCTTTACGGAACAGTACACACCTTACAAAACATCGTTTAGGCTGTTGAGAATGTAATTGCAACACAATAAGTCCTTGTGGTTCCACGCATCAACTGCGGTCTGCCTTTGGGTATCACTTCACCTTCAATGACGATGGGGGGTTCCTCGGTTAAGAACGGGATAGGCTCAGTGTTGTCAGATAAAACAACATCTTCTGCTGCCAATGTTTGAAGTCGGAACCTGAGAATTTGAATGGCTTTTCTCTGTGAGCAGGAGCACTGGCGAGTGGTGTGAAGGAGATTGATGACATTTTGATCAAGTTACGAAACAGAAACAAAAATTTCGTTTGTGATTGTTATTTCTGTATTATGTTTCTGTTGATTAGTCAAGGTCCTCTTTCTACAAGACGAAATTGTCCGAGTACTATCCTCGTTACGACATTCGTCCCTCGTTACGACAATCGTCTCTAAAATACAACGACCTATGATTAAGAAGTGCTTTTAGAGTTTGAATCGAGAATGGATGGAACACAGACTGAGAAACGAACACTGGTTTTGTGTTGATGAAGGGCGTTTTTGATATGGATAAAGAGAGTATTTATCAAAGGAAAGAGTGCAGAAGGCAAAAAATGTTGTATCATCTCGAATGATAGACTGTCTGTATTTATAGAAGGTGGTCGGTTGCCTTGGATGGATGCATGCCATACCAAACAGCCATGCAGCACTCCAGGAATAGGGGAACTGCTTCAGAACGATCGCACGCCATCTCGAACAGCCGCAGCGTTCCAGCAAGAACAGGTGCAATGTCTCAGAAAAAACCGGTCCGATTTATTTATGGTTTTCTGTGCACTGGTTTGGTTCGATTCTGCAAGTTTGGTTCGAAAAAATCCGAAAAAAAGGATTGATACTTGTCTAAAATCGGATGGCACCACACCACACCACGTCACGCCACGTCGAGCCGGTCAGCCGTGCGCACGTGCGTGTGTGTTACTAGCATACCCCCCCCCCCCCCCCCACCAAGCACTTGGGTACTCCAAGGGGCCCAACCCTTAGCTCCAAAAACAGCTAAGTTGAATGACTTTTCCAAGTCTATTCAATGTGGGACAACACCCAAACATACTTTCCCATTCTACTATCTTATTGGGCCGTATTATTGGGCCATTCTATTTGGGCTTTTCATTCACATTATCCAACAACAAATGCAAAGAGCAGCAGATATGTTGTGTAGCCCCTGGGTCTATGATCCAGGATGAATAAAAGACTGCATTGAAAGAAGTGGATAGGGAATATGTACACGTTAAGTAAGATGTGATTCGGGTTGTGTGAAACTAGTGTATCCATTCCCTAGCTGAATCTGTACACTCGGGAATGCAATAAGTTGATGACAGTGATCCGGATTTAAGTGCTGATTTGCAGCAGGCAGGTGTGGTTAACATGTGCCTTCCTCTCATTCTGTTTTTGCTTGTACTTTGGATGGCCTAGGGGATATCCATTTAGTTTGTAGTATTTGTCAAGGTGTGATTGGGAATGTAACAATGAGAGTAAACAGGTTGTCCAATTTAGCTCTCTTTGGATTGTGAGCACCTTTTACATAAGCTGCAAATTGGTTCAATCGGTTCCACCAGATGGTCGAACCGAAATACTGTATATTAATAGAATATCAATATAATATAATGAATAATATGTTGAAATTTTAAAAATCTAATATATATATATATACAAAAATATATTTAATGGTTCGAATTATTAATAATTATGTAAATATATAACACAATATTGAAAATCGGTTGAAGCGGTTCGATTTTTGGCTGGTTTGACTGGTTCAACCTTTCTTAATCGGTCAAACCAGCAAAACGGTTATTATCTGAACCGGACTGAACCAACGATCGGTTCGATCGAAAAGGCCGGTCCAATCCAGTTTTGAAAACGATGTATTGCACTACTAAAGAGAATGTCTTTTAAATCACTAGAAGTGGATCCATCATCAAGATCTGAGTATGAATTTGGGTATACGACTCATTCAACTGATTATGATTGTCTGACCACTCCTTCATTGAACCACAATGACACACAGAGACAAGTTGAAAAACTTTTAGTTCATCTCAAGTGTTCTCATTCTAGTATAACATGAGCTAACTTCCATCGACCCTTGCTGTAATTCAGTCAAGAGACTTTTTAACTTGAAAAATCCTCGGAGCATTGCTTTGAAGAACCTATCTCTCAGATCGTTCCAGATCTTGTAGGCTATCGAAATGTACAATATACTATCGATGATCTCATGGCTCACGGATTCAAAATCCATGAAATCACCATGCTATCCATGCATCGTATCCAGGCATCGGACAACGGATCCTCGGGTTTAGGTCATAATGTGAACCATTGACAAAAGGAAGCTTATTCTTAGTAGTTGAGGCCGTCGACATCGATGTACTCTATGAAATGTAGTTGTTATATGTTGTGATCAAGCACTTATCATTAGCCCAAAAGCTATAACTATTAGTCAAGCTGTAACTTTATTTCCTTATAATGTAGCTGCACATAGTGCATTTATTATGTGTGTTAGGGTCGAACTATTAGGCCTATGAGTCCGAGGATGGTGCGTGTCTAACTATTGGTGTTGTCTCATTTTCTTTTGAGAACAGCAATACCCCTTACCCTACCATCGACTCTATCCCCAACAGAGATAATATTAACCGTTAAGATCTGGCATCACTTTTACAATCCACCTGGCCAACCAGATCAAGCGGCACAACGTCAGCAGCTTGACGTACGAGAGCTTCCCAAGAGGTCACCCATCCTAGTATTTTCTCACTCATGCACGCTTAACTCAACATTTTCCCCCTCCCCAAGAAGTATAGAAAATGCTTTTTGGGAGACTCGAACCCTTGAACTTGCTCTAATATCAATTGTAGGACCGAGTGCTTGCTTCTTTATCAAAAGCTATAGCTTGTGACAATTGTGTAACTCCAATTTTTTAAATCGTATAGCAACTCAAACGCCACGGTTCGATCGCTCTACATAGCATGGACAATTATTGCACTTCAACAAGCTCCTCTCAATAATTATTCATATGTTGAATCTAGGACTCGGAGATATGTCTCACATGCTTTAGAACAAGTGGGATATTGTTGGGATAATACTCTTAAAGCATTGTAATCGTATTTTATTTTTATTGTTTCTAAAAGTAATGTTTATTATCAGAACATATTTGCCTTCATTCTCTTATCTTGCATATCATAGCAAAATCACTAGATTTATTTGATGTAACCAGTATTTAGTATATAAAATAGTTAATATATACAAGAGGATTAAATTATGTATGATAAACTTAAATTAATTTATGATGATATAAATTAAAATATGAGATCTTTAATTAAAATTTCACTAATGTGACCCGTGAATATTATAAATGTTGTTTTCTTATTCGGACTGTCGATGCGAAGATATCTAAATCGAGACATTTATATGTAATAAGATTATGTAGGACTTGAACCGATTTAGATATTTCATAATAAATTTCATTATTATTATGAAAGTCAAATTAAACCAGAAAGCACATCTTTGGTGTTTATATCAGATGATGTGTGTTCCTTGTGCGTGTGCTCTGTTTTCTTTCGTTTTGTGCTCCGTTAAATTAAATCAGAAAGCGTGTGTTTGGTGTTTTATACATGAAAATTTTCTTTTTAAACGATAAATAAACTGAATGCTTTTAAAACCAAACCATGTGATTAAATCCCGTAAAACCTAGAACCTTCAATCCAGTCAAACCAAATCAAAATATCAACTGAAAATTTATCTCAATTTTTTTAAAAAAAAACGTAGTATTAAATTTTATTTTAAAATTCTGTATCCGCATGTTTTGTTCGAATTCCAAAATTTCTTTTTGACAGACGAATTTCGAACTTTTGTAAAAGCCAATCTAAAGTGAAAGTGATACGCAAATTGAATAAAGTAAAAACCGTATAAATAAAAACGTGTTAAATTTTTGGATTGTATTATGTTCAATTTGCTTGAAGTTGACTAGCAATTTGTTACTCACTAATCAAATAATCTTTACCCGTTTTTCAGGAAAAAAAATGATCTGTTTGGCCTTTATCTGCCAAGTTTCCAATTCTAAATTATGTCACCTGTCCGAATTTATTACCTAATGTTCTAACCAAAACGGGCTAAAATAGTGTAGATCAGAAAGAAATTTCTTACAAAAGAAAGAGCAAAAAAACACATATACCAAAATAAAATATATAAAGTTGATGGGATAATTGCCACCGACTCCGTTACTGTGTCTATTTCTTTATAAATTTTAAAAAACATGTTTAAGTGGAAGGATTAGAATTATCCTCTCCACCGCATGTTGATCACAGCTTTTCTGTCTACTCAGATTCATGGCTTTTTTATAAATATTGTAAAAAAAAAACAATTTTAAAAATAATGTAAATGGAAAGTTTTGTAACCCCAAACAACGGGACGCTGCAGTTATTTAATTTAACCTCAATATATATAAATTAAAAATAATATTTATTTTAAAAATTAAATAAATATTTTATAAAACGTACCAACAATAAACATTTCCATATTTTATTGAACTAAATCAATTTATATTTTGGTATTTTGTTATTTTCCTAAAAAAATATGTGTTTGGCAGTTATAAAAAAAATTTTGGAGCTTAAATACGTATTTTTCGGTATACCGATTTTTCGGTATATCAATTTTTTGGTATGATATCGATATCTATTTTTTCAATATCGTATTTTTCGATATAGTATAAGGTATAATTTGAAAAATTCGGTATATTGTACCGAACCAATCTTAGATACACGTGTCTCCTATTTGTTTTTTCTTCTTTATTTTCATCTTTTTAATCAAAGAAATATTGATTAACTGCATATTTGACTGATAAATAAAGTAAATATTTCCGCGTAGATTTGATATATTTGATTCATACATTTCAGGTATATATCTAAAAAAATAGAAATGATTTAATTTGATATAAAATTGATTTGAAAAATTGTTTAATTTGATATTTAATTATATGTATAAGTTTTTTCGAAAACTTCAAATTCACGAAATTATATATATTATTTTATAAAAAAAAAAAAAGAAAAAAACTTAGAATGCAACGTACATGATGCAATCCTCCACCATAAATTCATCACAAACTTATATATATATTTTATGAAAAAATAAAATTAAAAAAAATAAACTTACGCTGCAGATCGTTGTTTGAGGTGAAGTTTTGCATTAGTTTTGCAATACTCTCATTTATATTATTTTAAAATTGTTTTTCTTTTTACAATATTTTAAAAAAAAGCCCCTCAAATTCATGTTTCATATTTTATATGACAATTTATTCTATGAGTATTACTTTTACCGATTAATTTGTTCAAAAGATACAGTAACAGCTTTTCTATTTTCGACAAGGCCAATGAGGATTACTCAAATCTCAAGATTGTTGTCTCGGGATAGTTTCTAAAGTAAATTAATACAAAAAGTAGAAATAAAGTATTCTTTGTCCTTTCTTTTCTAAAAATAAAGGAGATGAGAGTAACATAGAACAATTTTTTTTTATCCCTAATCATAAGAATTTTAGTTTGAAGAATGACAACCCTTTTCTCTTAGCAATTATCAACTTAACAAAGAATTTTAATAGCATTACACTATACTTCGAACCATGTAACAAATATTATATCAACAGCATCTAATCTACATATTGAGATTTGGATTTTTATGATAACTATTGGAGTATTTATAGGTAAAATTTACTTTGCCCTCGTACGTTTCACAAGTCTTTGTTTAATATCTAAACGTACCCATTTTCTAAAACATACTCTGAAGAAAAAAATTTATATTAACAAATATTCGTTGGCTAGACAACCCTATTGGGCCGGCATCCTTTCGGGTCTCCGCAAAAAGTCACCCGACCCAACGCCCATATCCGAATAGTCGAACAACCCGTCAATCGCCACATATTCACTGTCAACCCCGTTAAAGTTCTCCGTCTGAGCGAACCCATACCCGTCGGAATCGTAACCCGGCATCCCCGGTTCGAATCCCCAGAAATCAGGTCCCAGCTCAGACTTCTGCACCGACGACTCCGTCGGCGGTAAGCCTAGGTCGTCATCGGAAGCCTCCAACAAGTACCCCAGCTCCGGCCGAGACTCTTCGGAACCGGAAACCAGATCCACCACCTCCACCGCGTCCCCGCTGTCGGACGTAATCTCCTTCTCGAAGCTTTTCATGAACGAGTCCAGATCCGAACCCCCGGTACAGAACTGAGCCTCATCCTCGTCATCTTCCAAACTATCCAGAAGATCCTCCCTCAGCCTCTTCACCTCCGGGGAGTCGACGACTACCGACCCGGCGGGATCCACACCCTCATCCCTCAACCTCTTCTTACCCTTGAAATCCTCCATTAAAGGGTAAGACATGCTCCTCAAACAACAAGAAACCCCAACATAATCAATACTTTGGCAAGCAAATTTGTAGAGAGAAGATTGGTATGTTTAGAGATATAGAAATCAGTTGAAATTTATAGGGGAAAAGTATAAGAGAGTAATGACGGTGACGTGGGAATACATTTCAAACATGCAATTCCTTTTGTTTTCAAGAATAGTTCTAAACCACGACTTATTTAATTTTGGTTTAATATAATATTATACAACGTAAGGATTAAGTACTTAATAGCTTGTAAATAAAAAATATGAAAAAAGAACTCAGTCACCATGTTGGTCATATTCATCTTTCTTCTGTATTATATTATGTATTCCTTTGATCGGATTTAATTATTTGTTCCGTCTAAGTCAAAATTATTGAGCTTTGTTGCAATTTAAAGCTATCAATTATTTTGAAATAAAGTTTCTAAACTGGGCACCCGAATAATTAAAAGTATAAATTAGGAAAAAAAAAGATTTCTAGATTATAGAAGCAGTGGGCTGAAAGAAGATTCTTTTATAAGGCCCCCTTTTCTCGCTCGCGACGAATCTAGTAATAATCCAAATAAGTCTACAAAAACAGAAAATGAAATGAAAAATAATATTTTTTTTTAGAAAAAAAAGTTGATGTGACGTACTTGAGTAGATGGGAGCAAAATCACGGATGCCGCGGGGCTAATGTAGGCTAGGCTGCTTTTTAAAGTTGACGTGTCTGCTCATCTACTGTTTCATAGTTTTCTAATAATATTTTCTTCTGGAATTTTGAGCAGCGTGATTAATTGGATTTGAATTTCGAGATGGAGTCCGGGCAAACGGTGGTGGGGACCCACATGGGAACGAATTTTTTTTTTTTTTTTTGTTGTTGTTTAGGTTCATTGTTTGGTTGGAGGGTTCGGATTTTAGGTGCGTGGACATTAATTTCACATCTGCCGTCCGTACCGCTTAACTTATTAACCCCCCTTCGCTTCTCGTGTTTTTTTTTAGAAATGAAAGTAAAGAATATCTAACTTAATGGCACCGTTTCGGGGATTAGGGGTATTGTGGTTGGTTAGTTGGCAATGGGCTGGACTAAACTCGGATCATATAAGACCTGCTTCGTCGGGCTGTGTTCAAACTCGATCTCACGGGGTGTAAGACGGGACAGATTCCGGTGAATAAGTCTTCTGTGAATCTGGGATGGGTCTCGGGTTTGTCTAGACCTACCTCTAATATATTTATTAATATATATTAGTAGCTATATATGATATTTATGTATATAGATCTACATATTATATAATTATATATATATATCATAATTTTTTATTATTATTCCGGGTTGACTTTCCATCCCAGCTTATACACAACGGAGTTCTTTCGGGTTCAGGACATGAGGTGGAGCGTAATATGAACATATCAAATTACGAGAACAACGAATTTTTTCAGATGTTTTTCGGACTTGGAGTGAAGATAAAGTATGAAAATGAGACAGATTAGAATGCTTGGATTTGTTGTAGTGTATTTCGGACTTTGGAGGTCCTATTTATAGAGTTCAAACAGTTAGGACGCTTTTGGTGAATAGTCACCGACTCTTAGGAAAGGCTTGATCATAGCCATTGGATCTGGAATTTTGGATAGGCTAACAAAAAAAAAAAGACAGAATTTGCGATTCGTTGGAATTCTTACATTTTACATCCAGCGGTCCAAATTGTGTATATTCTGAAGGATCATGACCTTTCATTATGCAACACAAATCGCATCCGTCCATCCGAGATCAGACGCTCTAGATTGCATCGTTTCCCCAGTGGCCTGGATCGTGTCTTTCACAATCCATCCAATGTGATGAACGGTTCAGATCGCATCGCTTCACGATTCATCACATCCCTTAGATTTATATCCGATCCAACAGTTGATATCTGCCCAGTCACTACTCAGTCATCCGTCAATATAGCCACATCGTAGCTACCATGTCACTACCCAGTCATCACGTGTCAGTCACTGGAGCATAACTTTAAGAGCTCCTCGCGACAGTGCGAAGTGCAAAGTGCGCCTCAAAGCGCCCATTGCGACAGTGCGACGTGCACGTGCATCGGACGGGTGCGGGCTCGTAGGTGCGAAGCACCTACTCGCCCTCGAGGAATCTTCTCAAGTCTACTACAACTTATATTAATTAAATACACATAATATAAATAAGGAATGTTTGACTAGACTCTTTTCCCGATGTGAGACAGCTTCACATTTCCTAATAATTGGGCTTTAATGATTTTATTAATTTCTTATTCACCTAAAATCGGTTTTGAGCAAATTAATATTCCAAAACTATCTACTCGAAATGCAGATTCAAGTTTTCAAGTAAATTTCGACTTTCGTTTGACGGTTATATCTCAATTAATTAATTTGGATCTTGCCTTATTTCCAACAAAGTTATCTGTAGCCAACGTTGTACACACATAATATATGGATGAAATATAATCCACCATAAATTAATGTTCTAAGTTACTATATTATTAAACTTGATTGAAAATCCATGATAAAAGTGTGCAATCAAGTAAATGATGTTTAGTGGGTGTGTATGGTGCCATCAGTAATATAAATATTTGAAATCAAATTCAAAATATAGTTATTGTGAATGACATCTATACCATTCAGCCCTTCGCTTGATACCTACATGAAAACCTCTATCTATAGATAGTAATTAATGATATTGGTCTTGAATATTTATTGATTTAGAGATATATTCATTAATCAATAGAAAAATTAATAGTTTACTTTTTAAAGAGCTCGCGAGAAATTAATCGCAAATGGTTTTAACATTTTTGTTATCATACTTCTAGAATTGGTATGAAACTAGAATTCACTGTGCATATTTAAAGAGTTACTAACTTATGATATTTACATAACCATATATTATATAACGATCACCATAAAAATTATTATGTTACTAATATATTGAACACTCAAATTCAGTAAACTGGCTCAAGTTGGTATTAATTTACATATAAATTTCACTGAATCTCAGTTATTTGTTAGTATGGCTTTAGCGTGGCGATATTTTGTAGCGAAACTTACATCTTCCTCCAACTGATAGAATTTTAAATATGGGCAAAATGTTTATTTCTAATATACATAAATCTTACTAAAACGTACCAATGTTGTGTTAAATCAAGGGTAAATTGTGAAAAAATCCCCAAACCAAAACTCATCTTGTTGTTCAGTCCCTAGGTCAGAATTTTATTGTTTTCAGTCCCTGACACAACTCAATAATTTGTTTTAACTCCCCAATAATTATAATTTACTATATTACGTTCATCTCTTCAATTTCCATTTCACTCCCTCCACATTCTTGATTTGATGTTAATGTGGTATTTTTTTTTTGGGGTTTAGTTTCAATCTTTTTTATTTAGTATATTGGTATTTCGAAGAAGATTATACATATTTGAATTTTTGCTAAACTTTTAATCTCGCAAACGGATGAAAAACAATTTGGTAATATTTTTTTCCAAAAGTTATGATTTTTCAGAATAGCTAGTTATACAACTTATGACATATCTGAAAATATATTTGGTACCTTAACTTACTTTTTAAAATCTGATTTTATTTTTATATCTCTAAAAAAATCAGAGTTTCCTCACAAAATTGATTTAGCACATACCACAACAACGTACGAAATATTATATTTCCTAAAAAGTTATAAATTTAGTTTTTCTGTTATTCTTAATCCTTCTTTGTCAATCTGTATATATTTTCTCCTATTTTAGATATCAATTTACCTTCAACTATCTACTTTTGTCAAATTCTTGAAAATACCTAATACATGGTCTAAAATCGAGCACAAAACCTATATAATTGAGCAAAATATATGAGAACACAATAACCAAACACTCATATTCTCATTTGTAAGTGTGAGGATGTTGATGAGTAGTATACAATGGTAGTTACGTTCAAATGCTTGAAAATACCTACACCTACGTTGTCAATTAATCGAACACAAAAATCTTGAAATCGGGTATAATATAGTAAATTAGAGCATACATGGTCTAAAATCGAGCACAAAACCTATATAATTGAGCAAAATATATGAGAACACAATAACCAAACACTCATATTCTCATTTGTAAGTGTGAGGATGTTGATGAGTAGTATACAATGGTAGTTACGTTCAAATGCTTGAAAATACCTACACCTACGTTGTCAATTAATCGAACACAAAAATCTTGAAATCGGGTATAATATAGTAAATTAGAGCATACATGGTCTAAAATCGAGCACAAAACCTATATAATTGAGCAAAATATATGAGAACACAATAACCAAACACTCATATTCTCATTTGTAAGTGTGAGGATGTTGATGAGTAGTATACAATGGTAGTTACGTTCAAATGCTTGAAAATACCTACACCTACGTTGTCAATTAATCGAACACAAAAATCTTGAAATCGGGTATAATATAGTAAATTAGAGCATACATGGTCTAAAATCGAGCAAAAAAAATCTATATAATTAAGCATAATATGTGAGAACACAAGAACCAAACACTCATATGCTCATTTGTAAGTGCAAGGATGTTGAGATGTAGTAGACAATGTATTTATGTTGAAATGCTTGAAAATACATAAACACATGTTGTCTACTACAAGCATTTCAAAATAAAAATGTATAATTTTCTTCGAAATACCGATATACAAAATAAAAAAGATTGAAACTAAACCAAAAAAAAAAATATCACATTAACATCAAATCAAGAAATGGGAGGGAGTGAGATGGAAATTGAAGAGATGTGATAATATAGTAAATTATAATTACTGGGGAGTTAAAAAAAATTATTGGGTTGTGTCAGGGACTGAAAACAATAAAGTTCTGACCTGGGACTGAACAACAAGATGAGTTTTGGTTTGGGGATTTTTTCACAATTTACCCTTAAATCAACCCGGGGATCAATTTTAATTTGACAAAAATAAAATACTTGCTTTATGTGAATGGCCACTCCCACCTAGGGGTGAGCAAAACATCAGTTAAATCGAATGAACCAATCAAACCGAATCGATTTAGTAATTTGGTTCTGTTAATCGGTTATTATTTTTAAAAAACACTGTTAAATCGGGTATTTCGGTTCGGTTACGGTTTTCCAATTACGCAACTCAGTTAAACGAAATAACCGATATTTATATAATAAATATTTTTATATTTTATAATATTTTTAATACTTTAAAAATAAACTAATACCCTAATTCCTTCATCTCCTTCCTGACGGCAGTCAATTGAGAATTGAGATTCATTTTCAATTCTCCATCTCTCGGACTCACTCTCGAATCTCAAAACTCAATTTCTTCTCACTTCTCCACGGATTACAGGCCACATCTAAACTGGCCTTTAATAACCCATCTCTTTTCGCGGACGCTGATTTATGGTAAGATTGTAAACCTTCCAAACATTACCGTTCAATCTTGTGTGATTTATAATAATTTTGGGAATCTTATAAAGATTATGACGGTGGATTATAAATCTTACCCATGTTACTTAAAGATTTGATCTTCTCTTCGTTCTATTTGGAGCTTAACGGTTATGCTTGTGATGCTAAAATTGGCAAACTTAAAGGTCGAAAAGTACATGTTGTGGCTACATGATGCCACAATTGGTTCATGTTTTGTTGTTTTGGTATTATGGGTGAAGCTGACCTTTATTTTAGGATTTGTAAGACCGAAAAAAATTTGATTCATTTATGAGTTTGGGTTGCCTTGCCCTGATTTATGCCGGATTGCCAGTTTATGTCATACGGATGTTCACCATATCATGTTTGACAATAGTTTGTTTAACACTTGATGTTTTTGAAGCAGTTATCATTTTAATTACCTCATGAAGATTGCATTTTGAGAATACTTACATATAACGTGTTGAACTTGTTGGAAGTGTCTAATAAGTTTGGGTGGGGCTGCATGATTACTGGAGATTGGAGATGCGGGTGACCCTGATGTGATCTCATGGGAGGAGAGCCACAGTGGTAACTGGAAGAAGCAGTTGCAAGTAAGCATGCAATCTGGTAGTTAAAAGGTGCAAGCAGTTATGGGAGGAGATAGATGCTGAAAAAGAACCAACAAGAAATATACAAGAAGAGCGAACATACAGTAGAGAGGCAGATGAGCGAAAGAACAAGGAGATAGAGAAAGGAGAGCGCTCTGGTCACAAGGCTTGTGTTTGTATTGCTTTATTTTTACTTGATCTGTATTGAACTCGTATTCTTGGGAATTAATAAAAGTGGTTG
The DNA here is from genome assembly GCA_001598015.1 of Dorcoceras hygrometricum. NCBI lineage: Eukaryota > Viridiplantae > Streptophyta > Magnoliopsida > Lamiales > Gesneriaceae > Dorcoceras > Dorcoceras hygrometricum. Next base: position 289,422 of record KQ991567.1, on the reverse strand, counting down.
GCTGTGTTCATCCGTGGATTAGGCTTGATCAAGAAAGCCGAACCACGTAAATCGTGTTGGGTGTTTTTATTTTCTCTTACTGCTGATTTGTGTGCTAGTAGTTGTTTGTAATTGTGCGGAAGTTCAATTCTGTTAAAACTTGAAGAAGAGGACAAGGTTTTTGATCCTCCTTTCAAATTGAAGAAGGAGAAGGGTTTAGATTATTATGGCAATGGTGTGTCCAAGGTTTATAATTCCTTCAAGATGGACATTTGCACGTGACTCTGTTGATTTATATATATTTGAAAAGGAAACTTTGAAAAGCTTGTTGAATAAATCATCACATGGAGTTTGTTTGACAATAGATACATGGACCTCAATACAGAAAATCAACTATATGTGTTTAATAACTCACTTTATTGATAAAAATTGGAAATTACAGAAAAAAATTATCAAGTTTGGCCAATTACAAGTCATAAAGGTGTGGCAATTAGCTTAGCCATAGAAAATTACTTAATGGATTGGGGAATTGACAGAATTTTCACTATTACAATTAACAATGCAAGTTCAAATAATGTTGCTATAAAAATTTTAGAAGAAATATGGCTAATTGGGATTCTACTATTTTGAAGGGAGCTTAATTTATATGAGATGTGTAGCTCATATAATTAATTTTATAGTGGTTGATGGTTTAAAAGATATAAGTGAATCTGTAACAAGGATTAGAGATGCGGTGAAATATGTTAAGCAATCCCCAACTAGATTAAGCAAGTTCAAGGAATGTGCAAAGCTTGAAAAAATTGAAAGCAAGACTTTTTTTAAGTTTAGATGTATCAACAAGATTGAACTCAAATTTCTTGATGTTGAATGTAGCTCAAAAATTTGAGAGAGCTTTTGAAAGATTTGATGAAGAAGATCAATATTTTAAATTAGTTCTTCAATGCAAAAAATGGGAAATTATTGTAAATGATGATGGAAGTGTGATATTTGGATCGGATGGCAAACCTCAAAAGGAGATGAAGACTTGTGATGGGAGACCGATGGGTACTGATTGGATTAATGTTACTACAGGTTTTTTTTATAAAATTACATTGAAGGTTTCGGGTTCATTGTACATCACTTCCAATACTTTTTTCTCATGCTATTAGTTTTATTCATACTATATTGAAGGAGTAGCAAGAAAGTGAAGATATTGATGTGTATTCCATATGTGAAAAAATGAAATAAAAAATTTGACAAATATTGGGGAGATCCTGACAAAATGAATAAGTTTTTTTATATTGCGATGGTGCTTGATCCAAAGCATAAGTTGGATTTTGTAGAATTTATGTTGATAGAGTTGTACGGAGATGAAAATGGTGCAAGAGTAAGAAAGATGGTCAAGGAGACTTTGTTTGCTTTGTACAAGAATTATAAGGAGAAGATGGAGCCGAACACCTCAAATATGTTGTCTATTCAAGAACCAAGTGAGATTGAGCCTAAAACTTTGAGCCAAACTTGATTTGAAAAGACAATCAAACCTTGGAAAGTACAAAAGACAAAAGGCACAGAGTTTGGTTATGGGAGTATGTGAGAGCTTGACAAGTATCTTGATGAAATGGTTGAGGAGTATTATGAGTCTTTTGACATTTTTGGATGGTGGAAGCAAAATTGTCATAGATTTCTCATACTTGCTCAAATTGCTAGAGATGTTTTGGTCATTCCTATTTGCACAGTTGCTTTTGAATCTGTTTTCAGTACCGGTGGTCGAGTACTTAATTGTCTTAGGAGTTCATTGACTCCTATGGTTGTGGAAAGTCTTATTTGTACGCAAGATTGACTTCGTTCATCCCCAATACCAATCAATGTTGAAGAGAATTTGGAGGATCTTGAAAAACTTGAAAGAGGTAATTGTTTTTTTTTAAAGCATTGTTATATTTTTATTTATCATGTAAAATACTAATTTATGTTTCATATTTGTCACTATTTATTTTTCAGGTGTTTCTAAACTCGTGTTGGACTCTTATGCGACATCAGATATGGATTAGTTAATTGCACTTATATCAATGGTATCTGTTAATTATTTTATTTGATTTAGAAGCATATTTAGTTATTGATGATAACATCCTATTCATGTGCTTTTGGCAAGTTTGTTGTTATATTTGTCTTTGAATGCAATTATATCTATGGTATCACTATTTATGTAGAAACACATTTAGTTATTGATGATACCATCATATTCAATGCTTTATGTGTGATGTTTCTCATGTGATTCTTATCTTGATGCTCTAAAAGCAACATGATTTTATGTCTTTTCAGGTCTTGATAAAGCTTGTGATTTTTTGGGGAAAAATGCCTTTTTGCCACTTACTGGCGTCGTCGCCGCAAGTTTATGGCGCCACGGCGCTACATGTTTAAAACGCTGCGACGCTGCCCATCATAAATATTTTCCAACAAAATATCAGTTATTCGATCACCGACCGAAATAACTGATTTTTTCGATTCGATCATTATCGGTTATTTGAAAATTATTCGGTCGGTTCTGTCAGTGAAATTATTTCGGTTTTGATCGGTTAAAAAAATTCGGTTCGTAGATCAAATACTCACCCCTACTCCCACCCATTTTGATCAATGAAATCAATATTAATTCATATTCAACTGAAATAAGTCCTAGTCAATATAAATGCTTAGTCATAATATGCCTTTATATATATTTTTGAATATTTACGAAGTGTAATCAGTCTTGTGACCAAAATCTCAGTCAACTTCCCAGCCATTTACATCTTCGTCCAGAATGGCACACTACTTTTTAAATTCTAGTCTAGACTTGATATAATGTTTCTAAGTTTTCGTATTGTATTCTCGAATTTATTAGTTTATGTTAGACTATGACTAGAAAGTATTACTATGCCAATTTAACATCTATGACCATCCAAATTTAGGTAAAAAGATGGAACTTATAAGTTCTTTTGTGTGCACTATATATATATATATATATATATATATATATGGAATTGGCAGCGGGTGTCTCCCGGTGGACGGTGTACAATTTGACTTTTCAATTTTTGTAGAGAGTTGAATAATTGATTAGCAACCGGCAGGAGGCATGAAAACCCCATACGGCGTCCGTTATCATCAACTAGATCAATCGGATTGCTGATAGATAAAAACTTTATGTATTTATTTTGTGGTTCCATTATTTTTATTGTTTTGGTTTTTCAAATGGGTTCGGTCCGGTTCTTTGGTCCATTTTCGGTTGGTTAAGTTAACTTTGATTTTTAATTATTTTCATGCAGTCAACTATTCATTACCCATATACGATATGGGTGCTGTTGATTATTCCATATCACCAAAAGAGTACTTGAATATTGCATCCAATTACCTAATACTGTTGTATACAAAGTCCACTGAAAATATGTACCTGATATATGGCATATAAATAATTGAAGTTATTAAGCGATAATAGCCTAATATATAATATTTTATTACCTAGGTTCTAGGCGGGTATTTCGTTGATTTAAACTAGAACATTTTAGAACATTTTAGAACGGATCAGGAGCTTAGATCAGATCAGCTTAGACAAGCAGCTCAAAGTATTTCAGCTTAAAGTATTCATCTTAGGAATCCATATCATATCAGATATATTTCAAAATAGTAGCTCGATTTGACGTGTTGACTTCTGAGGATAATTTATAGTTGTTGACTTTCGGCTGAAACAAGAATAGTTTAAAGCTACTTCTATACGAGAGATGTCAAAAATTGTGCAAAACGCGAAAAACATTTAAAGATACAATATGAGGTACTATACAAGAATTAAATATATTTATTGACTTCAAGATATTGTTCAAGGATCCATCCGATGTGTCTACGCGTAACATTTATTATCATTGGATCCAAAGAATATATAAGAAGAAGGAAGCTCATGACAAACACACAAAACAACGAACACTAACGATACACATTCGTGAGAACAACAACGAACAAACAAGCAATACGAGATATTTAGCCCGCATAGAGTTTCTTGTTGATTACTAGTTTTAGTTTGTTGCTAAAAATTTCTAGGCTTTACTCTTTCATTCAGATCAGAAGAAAAGCCTTAGATAATATATTGTAAAACACAACATGCATGCTGGTTTATTTGTTGATTCTAGGAGTTGAGCTTGAAGGCTGCCTGACTGACTGACTTAGGATACACTGTATTCAAATCAAATATTCTAGTGGGATCCTTCCAATCTTGAAAGAAGGGGGGATGTAGAAGCATTGCTTCTAACTTCCAGAAACAACTCTTATTCTCAGCTATTTTTATTTACCTGCATTGTTCATATTGTTCACTGTTGCTCAAGAAAACAGCTTGAATGAGAAAGTACTATCAGCTGGTAACTCAGCTGATCTGCAAATCTTTCTAAAACGCAAAGTTGTTGAAAGGAGCTTATTCAACCCCCTTCTAAACTTCCAACTCTATTTTCCGGTCCTCGCAATATTCCTAACGTGTATGGAGTTATCTATATCTCAATATATTGATAGTGCTAACTGCTAAAGCGATTAAACATGACTTATTAGATTTATTGTTATTGTAGCTTAAACTCAACATATTAACATGTGGTTATATTTTAAATTAAAGTATATGTAGTCTATTTTTTAGACCTCCTCTATTTATTTATTCCCTACCACCCACGACGGAGCCAAGGAGGACGGGTAGCAACCTCCTAACCCCCACCACTCGCGTCAACCTATTTTTATTGTTTATAAGAGCCAATGACCACCAACACCCACCTCCCCTCCCCCCCCCCCCGAACCCCCAAAAACTACCATTTTATAAAATATTCTATAGAAAAAATAAAAAAATGATAAAAACTCAAGATAAACACTAAAAAAATGTACCACAACTTTTTTCGACCTCTAATTGATTTTCAAATCTCTCCACCATGATGCCGAGTTTGAACTCCTAGTTCCGCTTCTAAGGTGCTAATAATTTTGTAAATATCACAGGTCATATAGTAATGAGATATTGTTATGAAAAATATTTAATCATGTCAATAAAATTGTAGGTTGAAAATTCAAACAATTTGGTACGGTTCTAGATGGTAAACAAGCTTATAGTTGAATAATAATTTATATATCTTAGGCGTTCGTACCTGCACTGGAAACGAAAATACAGTACAAACAGAACACCGAATTACTGGTAAACCCGCAACACAAATATAACAGACCGGATCTAGAAAGATCAAGGCTTGAGGCTAGTCACCGAGACACAGTAACCCCACAAGAAGCACAATGCTTCACTGACCACGGTATAGGACATATAAGGGGAGCAAACACACTCAAAGGAGACACCCCAAGCATACAGCCAGTACCAGAAGCTCACACGGCCAACCCAGCAGCCCACGGTTTTCCTAAACCCTTAATCTCTCGAGAATATGTCCTTCACGGAACTGAGCCAGAGTCTCAGACAAGAAGGAACCGAAGTTATCTGACGGAGATGTCACCCATAACCTCCCGGAGAACAAAGTCTGACAAGGTCAAAGACAGGAAGGAGAAAGACGGATTTCAGCGAGAGAGTACGAAGGAGGCTAGGGTTTTGTATTCTACTCAAAGAGATACAACGGGGCAGCATGATATCAAGCAATGGACGGCTTGAATGGATGTGGGCTTGGTCAACTATAATAAAGGGAATCGGGCTAGCATTACTTGGGCCACACATTCACATTCTCCACCTTGGTCCAAGTACCAGATCAAGAGAAGCTCACTGTTGGTATCACACTCAGTTTCATCATAGCCAGAGTAGGGGCACAGATTCTCACTTAAAGAGAAGCAAGCATCCCCAGTTGGTTCATGTTGCAGCACATAACCCACAACAAGAACCTCCACCTTCCTTTGCACACAGTAAAGGAAGCTAGAAGGACTCAATGAACATAACAAGTCAGTCACAAGTGCTAAACTTAAGTAGTTTAAGACATGACACAAACTTACCAACCGGCAGACATTTAGTACCCATATTTCAGAAGGGACTTTTTCAAGAGAAATAAGACCTTGTGACACAATATCTTTGATAAAATGAAATCTAACATCTATGTGCTTAGTCTATCATGAAACACATGATTTTTAACAATTGTATACCAGATTGGCTATCTGAAATACAGTAACCTTACCTGTTAGCATATTGATTTCATTTTAGAAGATATTTTAGCCATAAAGCCTCTTTCATACCCTCTGTAATAGCTATATATTCAGATTCAGTAGTAGATAAAGCTACAACATGCTGGAGTTGGGATTTCCAGCTTACACATGCACCACAAAGAGTAAACACATATGAAGTAGTTGATTTTCTGTTATCTTTATCATTAACAAAATTTGAATCAACATAACAGTGAGTTCAACTCCCTTGTCACACTTAGAAAATATGTGACTATATTTCAAAGAGTTTTTAAGGTATCTAAGTAGCCATTTAACAGCATTACAGTGCATCATACCAGGGTTGGACATGTATCTACTTAGACAACTTACAACATATACAATATCAGGTCTAGTACTCACCATCATGTACATAACAGAACCAATAACATTTGAATATGACACATTTTTCATACTATCCATTTCATGTTCAGACTTAGAGCATTGTTCCTTACTTAACATAAAATGAGCAGCAACAGGAATATTCACATCATTAGCTTTAGACATGGAGGATTTGTTTAAAATCTTTTCAATGTAGAAGTCTGATTTAAACAAATAGTTGAATTACCCCTATTTCTAATGATATTCATGGCAAGAATCCTTTTTGCATCTCCTAAAAATTTCATGTCAAATTTTGAACTTAGGAAAAACCTAACATGATTGATTGCACTCACAGAAGGACTAATCAGAAGCATATCATCAACGTAGATCAATAAGAAGGTCCGCACAGTTTCAATATCTTTGAAATACAAACAAGAATGATATGAACTTTTTTTAAATTTCAGAGATAATGCATTCATCAAACTTCTTATTCCACTATCTCGGAGATTGCTTTAGACCATACAAGAATTTCTTTAACATACACGCATGATCAGGTTCAGATTTATCAATGAAACCATCAGGTTGTTTCATATGTATTATTTCATCCAAGTCAACATGCAAGAAAGCTGTTTTGACATCCATTTGCTTTAAATCCCAGTTAAATTGAGCACACAAAGCAAACATGATTCTAAAAGTAGTGAATTTCACAACAGGAGCAAAGATTTCAGTGTAATCTATTCATTCCTTTTGAGTAAAGCCCTTAGCAACTAGCCTATATTTGTACCTAACATTTGCATCTTCATTTTTAACCTTAAACAATCATTTACAGTCCACTACAGAACAGTTTTTAGGCTTGGGAACAAATTCTCAGATACTGTTCACATGCAAGGAGTTTATTTCTTCATGCATAGCAGACAACCATTCAGAAGATTTGTCAGATTTTAAAGCCTCGCTCGGTGTAGGTTTTTGGTTCATTATTATCAATTTCTTCGAACACATTAAAGGCATACGAAGCTAGGTGAAAGTCTTGAAATCCAGTAGGCTGTATTATGTCTTTTCTATCCCCATCTCTGTCCAAAAGATAGTTGTAACGCCCCAGATTTAACGACTGTCCCCACTGTACCAACACTGGTCTTTCCAACGTGTTTTGTCCTTACTCGCACGCACCCTGAGAAACTTCCCAGAGGGTCACCCTTCCCAAAATTGTCCCAAGTCAAGCACGCTTAACTTTGGAGTTCTTAAGTGATGAGCTCCCGAAAAGAAGATGCACCTTGTTGTTATGGGTAGTACCAATTAAATCTGATAAGCCTTCCTCAACTGACCTCCATTACACCTATAACTTCCCAGTCTCGTAATCCCTCTCATTTCAGTGTGGGATCGGTTCATTGATGTGCCCCTTCGCCTCTAGAAGCCTGCCAGGAGCCGCTCATTGTCCGTGCAACCTCTGGCACCGGCGATCACTCCCCGTCCTCTTTGAGCCCCGGATATCACATGCCCACCAGCTTCCGCTTGGTTCGTCCCCGAACCACACCGTACTAACAGAGCAGAGGATCACCCATCCCAAAATTGTCCCAAATCAAGCACGCTTAACTTTGGAGTTCTTAAGTGATGAGCTCCCGAAAAGAAGATGCACCTTGTTGTTATGGGTAGTACCAATTAAATCTGATAAGCCTTCCTCAACTGACCTCCATTACACCTATAACTTCCCAGTCTCGTAATCCCTCTCATTTCGGTGTAGGATCGGTTCATTCATGTGCCCCTTCGCCTCTAGAAGCCTGCCAGGAGCCTCTCATTGTCCGTGCAACCTCTGGCACCGGCGATCACTCCCCGCCCTCTTTGAGCCCCGGATCTCACAATAGTCATTAGGAACATCATTATCATGAGTTATTTCAAGATCATTATGCACGTCATCAACAGTATTAGGTTCATCATTTTCCTCATGATTGTTTGGATCGATTTGTGTGTTATCTTCAAAGCTATCATGCAACACAAGCGGAACTGTAACGACCCGAATTCTTTCTTAGAAATATTTTTTGTAGAAATAAAGGCGTAATCATAAATTAAGTAACTTAAGGTCGCAACAACGTCTCATCATATTAAGATTTTGATCTCAAAGCTTGAAGAAACATAAAAATAACTCAACTAAACATCATGTCAAACACAATGTAATTTTTCTCAAAATTTCTCATAAAAATCTCGTGAAAATCTAATGCGGAAGCTGAAGGTCTCGGGAGTGCGCTGCCTGGGTCCGAGCTCCTCAAGCATCTTTGCCTCGAACCTCAACAACACTCTCACCTGCACATAATCAGATATAGTGAGTCTAAAGACTCAGCAAGCTCAAATCTTTATAACAAGTAATAGATATACATCCACATGCGTCAAAAATAGTGATACTAAAAATATGTTTTAAACTTCAACTCCAACATAAAAACTTTAAGCGAACTTTAACTTGAAACTTACACTTCAATTATCATCATTAAATAAACTTTAACCTCATCATCAAAATATATTTCATGGCATGAAAATAACCTCAATCCTCAAGATAACCTTTCCCTCAATTTATTTTATGAAGTGTGGCTTAGAAATTTCCTCCAGTCATCAGTCATGGTCGCTTGATCAAGCATACAAGGATCCAGGATTGGCGGGACACCCCGACCCGAAGGTCGACATTCACACGCCCGTAATCAGTCAAGTTGGCGGGGCACCCCGACCCGTCGGTCGACATCCGTATCGTTCTAGGCTTCTCAACGGGATACTCGGACACCGCACGGTCTCAACGTGTCACCGGACAAGCCAAAACTCATCACAACCAACCCAAGCCTAGAGAATATAATTTCACATTTTAAACATGTTTACAAGCCATAACAATTCTGTTCGGGATCCTTCGGGGTGCTGCTTTGACTTCAAAACTTTCAGCGCAACATGCGGCCTTGCCTTGGCTCCTATACGAGTCCGTATGACTTCTAACTTAAATACCCTTACCTCCAGCCCTTGAACCCAATTTATAACCTATCTTACCTCATTTAGGACCTTTTAAAATTGACTCAAGATGCTGGACAGCAGCATGCATGACTTACGACACGACTCACTTCGTCTAGCCTCACCTCTCGCTCATCAACCAAACGTGCACGCGGTTTGCTCCCTTACCGACTCTACTCTTTCTCCCAAACCAACCAGATCATGACCAGCTCATTAAGGACTCTATAAGACACAAGGGCAAGCCCTGTATGTGCCTTCATCGTTGAACCATAACAACACCTCACCCCCTTGACCGCACGACGACGAGACCCTTGACTCACTCTCTTGTACGACACCTTTCGGCCTCAAACTTCAACTAGCCTTTACCCTCCCTCAAACCAGACATAATCTCGACTTATGTGACCATCTAGACGTGATTTACCCCAACCAAGGTCCCTGATATCGCAAGGTAGCAGCAACACATCGCAACTAGCCATTACCGAAAGCAAACGCCTACGTGCAGGAAGTTGCACATGTTGTCCAGCCCTTGCCACACCAGTCCAGGCCTACTTCCCAACATAAAAACCCTTCAAAACCAACCTAATATCATAAAAAAGAAGTTCATACAGTAGCAGCAGTCCCTGGACGTCCCAGAACAGCCACAACCTGAACTGAACCAGCCATAACTGACATGAGCGCACAGGACGTGCAGATTGCTGTCCAGCTTCAACCATGCCCAACCAGACCCTTAAATACACATTCTAAGCCTTCTAAACTCGACCTAACATCAACCCAAAGGTCCTCTAATGGCAGCAGCAGCCCCTGGACACCCTTGGGCAGCAAAACAACTCAAAACAAATTTAGCAAAGGAAGGAGGAGCATGCCAACATACAGAATTCGAAACATGATGTCCAAAGTATTATAAATCATTTCTCATACATAAATCAATTCAAAACACACATATTATGATCTGATTGCGGCAGAAAAGGAGATTTAAAACTTGCCTCAGATGGAGAAAATTGTGAATACACGTTACCGGATCGTCGGGAAGGAAAAACCGGGAGCAGATCTTCCACCAAGTCCCTAGCTTACCTCACGTTGTTTTTTTTTCTGAGTTTAGGGGTGGTTGTGTCGGCTGATATGATGAGAGGAGGCTGATGGAACCGTTGCATGGTAGTCTAAAATGGCTACGGTGATTATAAGTAGGCTTTTTAGTTGCTAATTAGGCCCACTAATTAATATTTAATTGTCAATTTCAAGCCCACTCTAAAAATTAATTATAGATATTAGAATTATTCATATTATATTTGGAAAAAAGTAAACTTTGATAAAAAAAAAATAATAATAATTAAGCGCTTACCCGCTCTTTTACTAAAAGAAAAATCGATTTCGTGAGAAAAGCACTCAAAAATCATTGTTTTATCTAACTGGGATCCAAAAGTTAGAATTTATCAATAAATAAATATTTTTGTCTCCTAAATCTTTTAAAATAAATTTTGGGACATTTTAAAGTCGCCTCTATCCTCCCCGATTATTCCTCCGTGGCCCGGTACCGAATATTCACCTGAGTTCACCAAAACTCGAGAAACACATCAAAAACTCAAAATTGATTCATCATTATATTTTAAAACCTCAATTAAAAATTAAATTATTTAAAACTTTTATCTTATGCATGTGATTTGCGTGATCAGAAAACGGACGCTACAATTCCTCTCCCACTTAAATTGAATTTCGTCCTCGAAATTTAAACTCACTAAACATCTTCGGATAGCGACTCCTCATGTCTAACTCAGTCTTCCAAGTAGCTACCTCCTCCAGTGGTTCAGCCACTTGACTTTGACCATCTTAATAAACTTGTTCCGAAACTTCCTCTCCTTTCTACCTTGGATGCGGTCAGGCCCCTCCTCATAGGACCAGTTTGGCGTAAGCTACAATGGCTCAAGAATCATCACCTGTGATGGATTCAGATGTACTTCCTGATCATCGACACGTGAAATACAACCTATTCATCCAAATAGCAATCAGTACAGGTTCCTACCTCTCAGCAACCAAAGTGACCAGCACATAAATCTCAAACCACGGTGCTAGGAACAACACGCACACCAGCAACAGCTACTGACAGCTAGGCAGAGAAATCTCGGCAGAAAGAAACTACAAACCACAAGACATACACAACAGATCTCAATATCTAGAGAGAATACAGCTCATAAACCTTAACCCGAACTGGTTGTGATAACCAAAGAATAGAGCTTTCTTAGCTTAACTCAACTAACGCCCGAATATCTAAACTGAGCTCAAAACTAAAACCAGAGACAAAAATCAAACTTACAACTCACCAAAGCTACAATCGAAAAAGCAGACGGTTGGAAAAATGCAAAAACCCGCACGACAGCAAACGTCGTTCTCCCTCCTCCAGCCAGCTTCAGGCCTCAAGACCGGTCTGGAAAATCACATGCCCACAACAGATCACCCTCACCCAACTCAGATCAGATTGCGCACTCCGACCAGCTCAGAGCATCCAGCTCAGTTTACGGTCTCCAGAACATCGCGCTACCTAGATCAGCGCGCACCTCAATAGCTCAGCTCACACAACTCTTAGCTCAGAACTCAATGCTGACACCAGATTAGACATATAGCTCAGGACGTTTCCACTAACAGCTCTAGTGTGCAGTTCAGCTCTCGCGTACGCAGATTTTTCCATATCGAGCTCAGAAGAGCTAGGACAACTCCTACCTGATCTGACCAACGAATCAGCTCTTAACAATTACAGCAGTAACAGATCGCAGCAACAGAACAGTTCTGCATCGGTCAGCTCACGGAAGACCAGCAGCTCTTGCACAAGTCAGCTCACACAAGATCAGCAGCTCTCGACCAAACCTGTTCTATGACTCAGCCCAAAATGTTGCTTAACTACCAAAGCTGAATCTAGTTTTCGATCTGCTACTCAACTGTAACATCTCAGAGCTACTACACTACCAGCTCGCACCAAGACAGATCAGATCACACCAACATCACTGTCTATACTCAACACTACTCATCTTGGAGGACTCCGATAAGCTCGCACCCTACCTATCAGCTTAGGATTCTTTATTCAGCTTACGACACCCAAAAGTGTTCGTTAAACTCTCAGATCACAGTGCATAAACTTGAAACAGCTCGTGATCTCAGATCAGCTCACATCTGCTGCTCCCTACCGAATGCTCATTCCTGACCTGCTATCAGCTCATGAATTCAGCACAGTACTTACCTGACAGATTGCACCTGATCTGGTACAAATCAAACGGCTCATGCTACCATACGTCGGATCGGCTCACATAACCACACCAGCTAACCTCTAAGCTGAACCTCCCATCCAATACGTCCAGTGCACTACAAGCTAAGTCAAATCTCCATCAACTCCAAATCTGCTTACACACCTATGACCAGCACGGCCACTCGAATAGCTCACGCCAGTGCTAACCTAAGCTGAAACCCAAAATAGCTTACACCATCAGCTTTGCACGAAACATAATATCAGCTTGCGTCTGAGATGATCCCTCTCTACAGATAGCTCCCTAAGCTAAAATAATCTCGACTGATCAATCGTTAATCTAAACTGATTAAGTCACTAATAAACTCGGTAAATCACAGTCCTCACACTACTAGAGTCGCTTAGCACCATTAGATTAGCATCGCTTGATCCTGATCAGCATAACGCAGCCCAATCAATCAACATAGCTCAATCCAGTCCACAACTATCCACTAGCCTCAGGGGGTGGAGGTGGAGGTGCATCTCGCCTCTCTTCTTCGTCCCCTGAGTTCCTGCTCATTCGTCGTCTAGGGGCATATCTTTACACACCGTCCAAGAACACACATAATCAACATGCATCTCTGGAAAAAAATTTGCTCCAAAATTTTCATGACATTTTCAAAACATTATACTTCAAGCATTCATATTTTAATTCACTCCTAACCCAAAGCCTATACCCTTTAACCCCATCAGGATATCCTAGGAACACACATTTTACAGCCCTAAGTTCAAGTTTATCACCCTTTTATGAACAAAATTAGAACATCAAAAAACTTTTAAGTAAGAAAAATCTATTTCTTTTCCAGCCCAAATATACTCAGGACTTACCATTCAAAGGCACAGAAGGAGTCCTATTAATCAAATAGGCAGCAGTAAAAACACATTCATCCCAAAACCTTTTGAAAGACCAGAGGAAACAAGCATACGTATCACCCTTTCAAGTAAGGTTCTATTCATTCTTTCAACAACATCATTTTGTTGTGGGGTATAGGGGTTAGTTTTATGTTTTTGAATTCCAGATTGTTCACACAAATCATCAAATAAGGAATTACAAAAATTCAAGCCATTATCAGTCCTAAGTATTTTGATTTTCTTACCTGTCTGATTTTCAATCAGGGTTTCATTTTTTGAAATTTTCAAAAACATTAGACTTGTTTTTCAGTAGAAATACCCACACTTTTCTTGAAAATTCATCAATAATCGACAGGAAATACCTATTTCCATCTTGGGTGGGTTCACTAAAAGGACCCCATACATCATTATGTATATATTCAAGTATACCAGTGCAAGAAGACTGTGTTGGATTAGGGGCAGTGGGAAATTTTACCTTGTGTTGTTTACCATATATGCAAGAATCACAGAAGGGCATATATGACAGTTTATCATTACCAAAACAACCTTGTTTATGTAAAATTTCTAGTCCTTTAGAACTCATGTGTCCTAATCTTTTATGCCACAAATCAGTCATATCATATTGCACAGAATTCACAAAGATCTTATCACAAACAAGTTGGCATGATAATCATACAAGTTATTCAATTTTTCAGCTTCAAATAACACTAGTGATCCCTTTATTATTCTCATGAAACCATTTTCCCATCTACCCTCAAGCCCATCCTCTTCTAATGCAGCACAGGAAATGAGTTTATTACATAAAGCAGGAACGTGTCTAACATTTTTCAAAGTCAGAACATAACCAGTATCAAACTTCAAAGAAACATCTCCAATACCAGCTATTTTACATTTTTTTTCATCAGCAAGTGAAACATAGCCATTATCAATGCTTGTATAAGTAGAGAAAATATTTTTAAGTGGTGCATGTGATAAGTGCATCTAGAATCAACCAGCCAATCAGTCTCATTCACAGATTGTGCTTTCACAGAATTAACAGAAGCATCACGACAGTCTATTACCATAAGCACACCACCATAGTTCTCCAAAGAAATAGTGGCATTGTTAGCTTGTTCAATTCAGGATGTGTTAATCTTTCTAAACTTGTCATTCTTAGGATGAGGACAGTCAGCCTTGTAGTGATCTTTTTCACCATAATTATGACAAATTATACTTTGATTTTGATTTGCTCCTACTCTTATCTCTTCTGTAACCCGAAGAACTCCCATGCCTACTTAGTAATCTACCCCTGACATGCATAACCTCCCCACTAGGTGATTTAGTTCCTTTATGGGTTTTTAGGTCTAGTTCTTACTATTTAATCCACTATAACAGTATCAAGAGTTATAACATCTCTACCATACTTAATGGAAGATCTCACATCAGCATATGTATCAGGGATAGCATTCAACAGTACAATAGGAGTGTAATCATCTATGTTTTTATTACCTGTCAGTTTGATGTCCTGTATTAATTTTGCAAACACATCAAGATTCTCATCAAGATCTTTATTTAGATCCAATTTGAATCTGAAAAACTTTTCAAACAAAAATATTTTACTGGGCAAAGAGGTTTCAGTGTAAAGTTCTTGAAATTTTTCCCAAAGAAGCTTAACAGAATCAAATTTACCACATTTTCCTTAACACAACATGAGATAGATTTAAAATAATAGAAGAGTAAGCAAATTCGTCATTTTCATTTCTTTTTAAAACATAAACATCTTCAGCATAAACATCAGTGTCAATAGCTTTGAAAAATTTTTGTTGTATTAAAATCCCTTTCATTTTCTGTTGCCATATTGAAAAATCAGATTTACCATTGAACGGTTCTAAGCTGTAAGAAGCCACAGTAGCCATAGATACTCACAAAGAAATCACAAAGTCAAACAAGGCACACAAGCAGATAACACAACAGAAGCAGCAGTGATAGCTACGGTCACATCAACAGGTAAATCAGAAATCAACAACAGATGATGATCAAACATGTAGGACAGATCTTAAATGAATCCAAGACTCGACAGGGGACTCCCGGCAGACAGGATTCCAACAACTCTCAAAGGCGCACGGTCAAGCTGCTTTCACAGGGGAGTGTTCCACCAAGTTTTATGGAGGATAGCAGTGAGATATGGCTCAAGGTTATCCTCCCAATAGGCACTTTTTCACACAGTACCACGTTTAGGTACTCTCTAATCGACAGTACCCTATAAGCATACAAAGGGTCGAGAATACTTACAACACAGAGGCCAACGCTCTGAGGTTAAGGTTCCCTAGCACTGATATTCAGCCTCCCTACGAATGGGCGTGGCAGCAACAGCAGATCGGGTACCAGACCTGAACCAGGCTCTGACACCACTCTTAGGCGTCCGTACCTACACTAGAAACGAAAATAAACAGAACACCGAATTACTGGTACCAATCTGAACCTGCATAAACCCGCAACACAAATATAACAGCCTGGATCTAGAAAGATCAAGGCTTGAGGCTCAGTCACCGAGACACAGAAACCCCACAAGAAGCACAAAGCTTCACTGACCACGGTATAGGACACAGAAGGGGAGCAAACGCACTCAAATGAGACACCCCAAGCACACGGCCAGAACCAGAAGCTCACACGGCCAACCCAACAGCCCACAACTTCCCTAAACTCGTAATCTCTCGAGAATTTGTCCTTCACCGAACTGAGCCAGAGCTCAGACATGAAGGAATCGAAGTTCTCTCACGGAGATGTCATCCAGAACCTCCCGGAGTACAGTCCGGTAAGGTAAGGTCAAAGACAGGAATGAGAAAGAGGGATTTCAGCGAGAGAGAACGAAGGAGGCTAGGGTTATGTATTCTGCTCAAAGAGATACAACGGGGCAGCAAGATATCAAGCAACAGACGGCTTGAATGGATGTGAGCTTGGGCCAACTATAATGAAGGAATCGGACCAACATTATTTGGGCCACACGTTCAGAATGTCTATTTTTATCACTATTTATGTATTACGGTATCATTTTTCTTGAAACTTCACTTATTAATTTTTTTGGTTATTCCTAATTTAGGTGGTTCGTTTTAAACCACAATTAAATTTTTTTTATTGTATCAAATTAGATTCTCTTTTCTAACAGTCTGTTATTCAGAAATATATGAAAATATAATAATGATTACCATCTTGTTCATCTTTATCAATTACTATATTCGGATTCATATTTATTAGATAACTAAGTATTTCAAAATCATGTTCACTTTAGCTAATGATTGATTTTTTTTTCCCAATCCTTACAACTGACTTTCCTATCCCATATAAATTGCAAATTAAAGTTGAAATCGAATACTTTGAAATTTGAATTATGATTTCGTAACCACATATGCAACTGGATACGTAACTTAAAATTAAAGGTCGCAAAAATTTCAGATTAAAAAAATGTTAGGAAGACTTTGATCGTAATAATAGCTTAATAAGTGAAGTTCTTCATGCCGATAAATCAAGAAATTAAGATGGTGGCGAAAATTATCTCTCTCTTTTCTCAAGGACGGAAATTATTTCTCTCTGTGCTCATGTTTCATGATGTGCTCTTCCATGAAAATAAACATTAAGCTGTATGAGTCGTCGAGGTTTTGGTTAATGATCATAATTTTGATTCTCATTTCCAACACTTTCTCGGCAACCTATTCCATAGTTTTGGAGAAACTACATAGGTGATCTATTTTATGTGTTCATTAATATACTTCAAATGCATGAAACAAATCAAGTATCCGATAAAATATTTCAACTAAACCATAACATCAGCATTGCATAGTTTATGCAGTATTTACTGAACCCCAAAGGATTGGTTTTAATGTATTTCATTTGTTTAAAAGATTAAATCAATCTAATTTCTCGGTGTTCAGTTCTATATTGGACATTTCAATATTGCGGGTATTTCGGTTTTCGTTAAAGGCCAAGAAATCGATTTTGTCTTGTAAAATCTGTGAACTTTTGACACAATTCATTCACAATCCTATTATAATTCTGATACCCTTACATAAGCAATCTTGGGACCCGACCTGAATTCCAGAGCCCGAGCAGATCATATCATGTCCAAACATATCTCAGAACTCCCAAGCATGATTTAATATCCTCGAGCCAACTCATCTCGTCTAGTATCACAACACGATAATTACGCCTCTAAAAGTGGAATTTGAGTACACGGTGAATTGGTCTTATCTCGAGGAGTAGTGCCGACAATCACCCAATGAGAAGTGGTCAACTCAGGCATGACACCAAACAAAAATCTCGCCCAAGCGATTCACCCGACGTGTAAATCGTTCACATTAACTGTCTAGCCCCTCAATAAATGCCCAGGTATGTATAACTTTACAGTCACTCACAATGGTACAAACTCTTAACTTTTACATAGTTTCTTGCTCTCTTATCTTCCGACTACCCGATCTGACTTAAGCATTGAAAGGGCTTTCTTGGAAATACTTCTGGTGCCCTCTAACTTGTTCTCGTGGTTTCAGGTCATCTGACGTAGCACATCCGCATTCAATTGTTCAGGCATATTCGGAGGTGTATTCTTCTGAGGACCAGACTTGGTGGTATCCCGAGAACCAGGCTTGATGGCATCCCAAGGTACATTCTCCCGAGGACCAGACATGGTGGTATGCTGAGGTGTATTCTCCCGAGGACCAGACCTGGTGGTATCCTGAGGTGTTTTCTCCCAAGAACCAGACCTGGTGGCATCTCAAAGTGTATTCTCCCTAGGACGAGGCTGGCTGATATCCCGATGTATATTCTCCCGAGAACCAGAACTGTTGGCGGCTATCGGTCGAGGAAAAATTAGGTTATATCAAATTCCATTACGTAACATGTCCTACTCCCAACAAATGTTTCACATAAAATTATTCCAAACCCTGTCCGGTCGTTATGATTTAATAATAATGTACATATATTTGGTTTAAATATGAGAGTATCTTTTTGTCTAAAAAAAAAATTAGAGTTTCATTTTCAATTTACGGGTAAGCGAGACTTCGCCTCTTGAGATGGGTTAGCGGGCCTGTATATATTTTTTTATTGCCTTCCCGGTGACTAGTCAGGATCACGTTCTATTACCCCATTTCCTTATGGTGAGATGAGTTTAATTATGTCATTTTCTATGCTGATTTGATATTTTTCAATAATCTTAATATTGAATTTATTTATTTAATCTCAGATCTGTTTTGCTTCAACCATAACTATTTTCGTTCTGGTAATGCTCTTTCCTTCCACCTATCAGTTTAGTGATTCCGAATACGAGAAACATGACGTTTATAACATATCTGATGCCCCCCATAACCACATCGGGACCCGAGTACCGAACAGCTCACTCAAAACCTCGACGTACGCCACCAAGATCGGGAATCACCCGGGGACACGCTATCAAGATGAGGGAGTTGCCCGTTCCGAGATCGGGTTTTGCCCGAGGCCTTACTACCATTTCGGGAGTGTTTCCCGAGGACCATGTCTCGACGTGATGAAGAGTCCTGCCCAGGTACGTCTTTCCTTTTGCGAATCTTTTCTTATTTGAAGAATCCTGGGTCGATACACCTTTCGTTATTTAGCGAGGATCCCGAGGAACGCGGAGAATAATCGCCGAGATATTCTCCTTTCCACCACCTAGCCCCTCTATAAATACCAGGTATGTTTCTTCATCCCACACGTACTCATTCTTGCACTCACTTGCTCTCACAGCATATTCTCTCTCGTTTTCTCTCTTGCGCACATGCCTGACTTAAGCATCATATAGGCTTCGTCGGACACACTTCCGGCACCCTCTGACCTGTGATTTGTGGTTGCAGACGCCAAGAAGAAGAACCTTCCGCCTACCAATGCCCGACGCTCCCGAACTCCCGACGTGATGGTGTTAGCTCGTCGGCTGAGATAATTTGGCTACATCAATTGGTGTCATCTGTGGGAATGTAGAAGAAAGACAAGATGTCACCAAAGAGGACTAGAGCTCAGGGTACTGGAGAAACCAGCCACACGGAGAATTTGTCTCAGGGGTCAGAGAACCCCAGTCTCACTGTCGCCCAAAGAACCGAGCTGGTAGCAACCACTGTGGCGCAGATATTGGCAAACAGACCTGAATCACACCCGTCACCCGACCAACAAACTGAGGAGATCAGGAAATTACGTGAGGAGATTGAAAATCTAAGAAAGGAGAGGAGCTTGGCACCTCCTCCCCCATCTGCTCGGGAGGTGCCCTTTTCTGCTGAGGTGCTAGCTGCTGAGCTACCCCAGCACTTCAAGTTTCCCAATGTAGGAGAATATGATGGGATGAGAGATCCCGAAGAGCATTTATCACGGTTTGAGAACGCTGCACTCCTCCACCAGTATGCTGATCCCATAAAGTGCAGAGTCTTTCTCACCACTTTGGTCCGAGCTGCACAACAGCGGTTTAACCTCCTACCAACCGGAAGCATAAAGTGTTTTCAGGATTTCAGCCAGGAATTCCTTCATCAGTTTGCCAGTCGCAAGAAGCAATCGATGACGACGCTAAATTTGTTTACTGTGAAGCAAAAGGAGCAGGAGACTCTTCGGAGTACATCAAACGCTTCAACCGAACTATTATTGAAGTGCCATCGGCCACGCCCGACCTTCTGATTGGGGTTTTAACCCGGGGTTGCGAGGGGGAGATTTCTTCAAGTTCCTAGTCAAGAAGCCCTCGAAGACGTTTGATGAGCTCCTCACTAAAGCGTAGAAATATGTTAACGTGGAGGAGATACAGTTCTCAAGGAGGAATGAGCAGAAATTACCACCTTGGTCTGGTCGGGATGCTCGGAGAGAGAGACCCCAGCCGAGGCCATCCAGGCAAGAATCTCCCATGTTGTTAGGAGAATTCACTGCTCGAACACCTTTGAAGGTGAGCAAGGTTCGAGCTCTGAAAATTTGTAATGAATGGAAAGTGGTGCAGCGGCCTCGGGGGAGTGACAGGACTTCGAGGAATCCCAGGTCCGACAAGTTCTGTGAGTTTCATGGGATTATGGTCACACCACAGCAGAGTTCCGGCTCTTGGACCAAGAGTTGGAACGTATCATCCAGAGTAATCCCGGCGTGCGAACGGCACTAGTGGAGGATAGGCCGCGTCGGTGGGAGAAGAGGCCTCGGAGGGAAGACAGTGGGCGACACAATAACGGGCCTTTGGTCGGGAGAGAACACCTGTTAGAGTAGATGCCCAACTAGCCAACTTGTGGCATGTGGGTTTCATTGACTCTTGTACAAACGATCTTTATATATGATATTCGCATTCTTTTATATGGCATTCTTTACTTTCATTATGTGTGTAATGATTTACAATTGTGTTAAATAAAGACCTAGAATACACTAAAGCGTATGTTAGATGTGGTAGTGGGTATGACGGCTATCATGAAACACATCTAATAGTCGCTGTGTATTCTAAACGTGTTCCTAGTCGATTGGGCCGTCAAAATGAGGATAAGGCCACCCGAGTTCGAGACTAGTATCTGCGATGCAAAGTACCATGTTTCATTGGTAGGGAACATTGTGATGTTCTGAGCATGCAGATGGATAGTGACCTGGTGATCTATCGAACTACCCTCTTGAATGGCTTGGATGAAATGGTGGTTGCTTATAGGATGACTGCCGTGTGCTTATTGCCTGTTGAGGCTGTCGATCTATGAGTTGGCTTTGATTTATGTGTGGTATACATGCTGTTGGTATTGTTGTTGTGCATATGTTAGTATGCTTGTTATTCCAGCATTGCATACACGCATTTGTATTTCTTCCCAACCTTTGCAGCCATCGTTGTCTGGTTGTTGCTGTTCTATGCTATCAGGATGCGATCCCTGCCGGGTCTTGTTAGCCCCTATGCGCCGAGTGGACCTGTTGAGGCTACCACAGTTCATAGGTTGGGCAACGGCAGTTTGTGTTTTGATGCACCTGGTATTGGTGGGCGAGTAGGGGCGAGTGGGTAGCTCCCACACTTCTGCACTCACCGTGGCCACAGATCTGTTGCAGTTTTCCTTTTAGCTATGCATTCCTTTCTTTGGCTTCCTCCTCTTGGATGTTGTCCCTCATATCATGCATAGAATCTGCACTTTCATTCCTTGCTGTTTATTGCTAAATTATAATTGCTCTCCGTACTGGGGTTTAACCCCATGTCCCTCTGGGGCTTGGTTTGTTTCCTTGTTTGTGTTGTTTTCAGGAAACCCAGGTTTTACAGCTGTTCGTGGTTTTAACCCAGCTGGTGGTGCCCCAGGAGGTGGCTAGTGTGTCCCAGTGCGTATAGCATACTTATATTTATGTATCAGTCTGGTATGCCAGGGGATGCCCTGTGCTTTGTTGTTGTATTCAGTATTTGGAGTTCGATACATGTCTATCTTGTGTTGTATGCTTTACTGTATGTTGGCAGGTCGCCTTGTTGGTTTTAAACTGGGACCTTATTTTGAGTATCGCATTATTTTAAATTATATCGTTTTAAACCGTCGGGCCTAAAAGCGAAAATTTTACCCACTTTTTGTTAAGCTTCCGCATGTGTTTGTCTGATTTGAGCACGAGGCCTGACATTTTTGGTATCAGAGCTTAAGTTGGGATAAGCTCAATTCCTTTGATCACACTTGAGTATAGGCAAAGTGTTGCGTATTGCATGTACTTGACTTATATGACTACGTGCTGCATATTTTGTGTTATATGCTTTCTTTGCTGTATCTGTTCTGTTTTTCCTTATCCTGTTGAGTGTTTTAGATGCCGCCTAGACGTCGTGGTCGTAGTAGGGGTCTCTTCCAGGAATCAGGAGGACAGAATGAGGATCAGTCTAGTGCGCCTAGTCATACCCTTGAGAGTAGTGGAGAGGAGGAGGCTGCAGCTCCGCCGGCTCCGGTAGAGAGAATGGATGTGGTCATAGCTCGGTTTCAGAGGATTAAAACACAATATATGCTTCAAATGATGTAGAAAAAGATCAGCTTTTACGTGCCTTAATTGAAGCTTTGCAACAACAGCAAATTCCCGCAGAAATCCTCCCTTTGAGCAACGTACGAACTTTTCCTGAAATTTCTTTGAAGATCACTTTAAATCTTTTCTTTGCAAATGATGAAAGTCTTACTTTGAAAACAGGTTTTTATATGAAAGGGATTAGTGGCAAGCTACTTGAGAAATCAAGCATGACACACCTTCAAAATTTAGTAAAAATTCCCCTCATATTATTTTAATTTGTAAAACACCAAACCTTCTTTTAAAGAAATCATTTCACCTCCTTAAAACATTTTTCAATTGCTTTAAAATCAACTCGTGCATCGCTACTTGGAGTTACCTGCTGAAATCAGCCGTAGCGCAAATCT
>KQ991567.1:207532-221660 GCA_001598015.1 Dorcoceras hygrometricum | reverse complement strand
GAAATCGAGCTTATCCCAGTTTAAGCTCTGATACCAAAAATGTCAGGCCCCGTGCTAATTACTAACAATTAACACCTAAAAAACGCATAATCACGGAAGCTTAAAATTGGGCTTAAAAATTTTTCGAAATAAAATGGGCTTGAACTCAAAACATTCATTCAAAATATAAATACTCAAAATACGAGTTAACTCAATCTCATACAAAACAGGTAACACAAATCTCAAATCAACAATAGATCCCCAAATACATAGAATCACGAGGCATCCCACGGCTCAATACATATCATAATATAACTGGGACTCAAGGAAAAGGGGATCGACCAGCTGGCGCTCCACTCGGTCTAGCTTGGTTACCTGAAGACCCTGCAAATGGGTAACACAGACCCAAACAACACAAAGCAGGAAAACAAATATGAGGTCAAGCCTCAGTACGAAGAGCTATCAAACAGCTAATCATGCAACATGTCATAATCGATGCTATGAAATGCATGAGGGCTATCAAGGATCGGATAGCTAGACCAGTGTATCAACTGGCGATCATCTCAGTCAGCCTCTATACCCGCACGGTGTATCAACCGGGGAAATCATCGGTCCGTGATCTTCAGAGCCCGTCAGCCCATCACAGCTCGGTGGTAGACACTCGAATCCGGTAGTCACCACTCCGATGATAGCATTGAACTTTTCAGGCACAACTCATCAGTCAGCCAGTCACAACGTGGCTTTCAATCAGGTCATCAATCAATCTGTCAATCAGGCTCAAGATGTATGCATGTATGCCAATTCAATATTCAATGCACAATGCGTACAATTAAATACGTGAAAACAGAATGTAAAACTCAATCAATTCACAAGCTGTATCACATAAATCACAAAAGAATATCAGCAGATTTCACAACATCAATCACAGTCATGTTCACGCTCAAAGCTGCTAAATCTGCTCAATTCGTACCTCAATCTTCTGAATTATCCAACAGATCTCACCAGGCACGGCTAACCTCAAACCTTCACACACTGGTCATGGAAATTCAGCTGTAAGCCTCCTGGAAGTTCAGATCTGTTAAAACATCTAGTAATTCAGCTCAACACTAAGTCGAATTCACTTAGCACCTACGGCCGAGAACTAAATCCTAGTTCTGCCACCCAACTCAGACTAAACAGCTGAAACATAACTTCAAAACAGAGGAGAACACTTACCCAAAAGCTTACACTAACAGAGGAACGCTTGGGCAAGATTTCACAGAAAGCGTCGAACGAACAGGCTCTACGCGTTTCCTAAAATCCACGGTTCCAGTCTCCAAATTGGTATCAATCGATAAAGAAACTCAAGAGGAGTTCAGTGCCACCAATATCATTCAAAACAACGGCGAGACACGGCGACAATCGACGAAAGAGTGCTACGGTGAACAGTAGCTATCGAGGGATTCGAGGAATGGAGATAAGAGATATCGGGTGAAAAATAATCTAAGTGTTGCTCAACACTTCTCCTTATAAATCCCCATGCAACAGCTGTTGTACTAAAATAATCAGACGACAGGAACAGTAGATATCTTACGACTTGTATTCATGTTTCCTTCAACAAAACCAGCAGCAGCAACCAGACGTTGCATTTCTCTTCGCACACCAAAACGACGCCGCATCAACTAATCGAAACGATGTCGCAGCGCTCCACCAGCTGATACCAAATTTCCTACGAAATAACCAGCAGCTGGTTATGCTAAACAATCCAGACGTAAGCGTAGCTAAACAAAAAGAAGTCGCATAAGACACGTCAGCACTGCTGTCAACAGCTGATCCAACCAACAGCTGGTAACAAATTCCTCACAACTGGTACCAGACGCAATCCCCAAAACGCAGCGTTTCAACTTATCTAAACGACGTTGCCTCTCATCAGCGACTGGTTCCTCAACCCAATAGCTGGTCACCCAGACGCAACTACTCATTTCCAAATTTCTACCAGCTGCGAGCTACAGTACCGCTGACTCGCGTTGACTTCTGAAATACGCTACGACTGGTTTCACCAAAACGACGGCGTATTAATCTCCTGCATTCCCAAATACTCGTTGCAACTGGATTTCACCATCGACCAGCTTCTAACTCAAAATACCCAAAATTACGAAAACTTCCAACAATTAATCTCTTCTAATCTCATATGAATTTGATTAGTCACTAATCTAAACTCTGATTCCTCACACTTTCCATATTCTTCGGGATTATCAGATCAAGCTGAACCCCGACAAGTGTTTATTCGGAGCTCGGACAGGAAAATTCTTGGGATACATGGTCACTCATCGGGGAATTGAGGCTAATCCGGAGAAGGTACGAGCTCTTGCTTCGATGTGCCCTCCTCGGAATATTCAAGAGGTACAGAGGTTGACAGGGAGAATTGCTGCCCTCTCCCGATTCATCTCGAGGTCGGCCGACCGGAGTCTACATTTCTATACTCCGCAAAGCCAAACATTTTGAGTGGAATGAACACAGTGAGAGGGCTTTTCAGGAGTTGAAGGAGTATCTGAAGGGATTGCCCGTTCTTAACAAGCCCGAGCTCGGGGAACCATTGTTTGTCTATCTGGCTGTTGCCCCACAAGCGGCCAGCTCAGTTCTAGTTCGGGAGGAAGAACAGGTACATCAACCAGTGTATTTTGTGAGCCATGCTCTGAAGGGGGCCGAGCTGAATTTTATAATACACAGGATAAACTGGCTTTGGCTTTGGTTATCACATCCCCACGCCTCAGGCCTTATTTCCTATCTCACCCGATCACTGTCCTCATTAACAGTGCTCTGGGGCAGATTTTTTCTCATCCTGAAGCTTCGGGAAGGCTTGTCAAGTGGGTTACCGAGCTTAGTGAATATGACACAAGCCACGGGCAGCCATCAAAGTACAAGCGTTGGCAGATTTCTTGGCAGAAACGATACACCTCGAGCAAGAAGAAAGATGGAAGGTTTATGTGGACGGATCTTCTTGCTCGTCGGGAAGTGGCGTCGGGATAGTCATGGTGTCCCCCTGGGGAGAAGAAACAAGTCTGGCGATAACCCTCGACTTCAAGGCCTCCAAAAATGAAGTGGAGTATGAGGCCTTGCTCATCGGGCTCCGAGCGGCGAAGAACATGGGGATAGCTCGGGTACTACTCTTTTATGACTCCCAGTTGGTGATTCAACAGAGCAATGGGAAGTTTGATATAAAGAATAAGAATATGGTGAAGTATGCGGAGGCATTGAATAAGCTGACGGAGGCCTTCTCTGAAGTGGTTCTGGAGCAGATACCTCGGGAGAATAATGAGAAGGCAGATAAACTCACAAGGATGGCTAGCTCTCTTGCTCCATCCTCGGGAAAAGAGATACAAGGGAAAGAAATATTGTCACAAGTATATCAGGTCGGGCAGAATCAGGGTGGAGTGCCGGCCTCAGACTGGCGACATGATATTTTGGAGTATATTCTGCGAAGGGTTGTGCCCGATGACCCACGATGTGCTCGAGAGGTCAGGTGCCGAGCACTGCGCTTCGTCATGTTGGACGATCAATTATATAAGAGATCTTTCTTGCGACCACTACTAAAATGATTGGGTCCTGACGAGGCCAAGTATGTGCTACGAGAAATTCACGAAGGGTGTTGTGGAAATCACCTCGGGGCAGTGGCTTTGGCTCGTAAGGCTCTACTCGCAGGTTTATTCTGGCCCACTATGCAGCAGGATGCTACTACTCTTGTCCGATCTTGCCAAGGCTGCCAAAAGCATGCTAATTTACAAAAGCAGCCGGCCGAGCTCTTGAGGACCATCATCTCCTTGTGCCCGTTTGACCAATGGGGCATGGACATAGTTGGACCTTTTCCGCCAGCTGGAGGGCAAAGGAAGTTCTTACTGGTTGCTGTGGATTATTTCTCCAAGTGGGTGGAGGCCGAACCCTTAGCGAAGATATCCGAGGCCGAGGTGTTGAAATTTCTGTGGAAGAATATCGTCTGCCGTTTTGGAATACCTTGGAGACTTATCTCTGACAACGGGAGACAGTTCTGTGGAGCGAAAGTTCGGGCATGGTATCAGGAGTTGAAGATCAAGCAGACCTTCATCTCAGTAGCCTATCCTCAGAGCAATGGGTAAGTAGAAGTTACTAACCGAACCATTGTGCAAGCCCTCAAAGCACGATTAGAATCAGCCCGAGGAAGGTGGGTGGATGAACTACCAAGTGTGCTCTGGGCTTATCGGGCGACCACCCGAGTAGCTACTGGAGTTCGGGTCATGGACTATGCAGAGGATAATGGAGAGATAAGGGGTCTCGAGCTGGATCATCTCGAGGAAAGAAGTGTTCGGGCCGCCGTACGCTTATCAGCCTATCAGAGGAGAATGGAGCAGGCTTATAACAAGAGAGTTCGGCCTCAGAAGTATGAATTGGGGGACCTTGTCTGGAGGAGATACAGTATCAGGGAGATAGAGGAAAGTTGGATCCCAATTACGAAGGGCCATACAAAGTGGTCGGGAGAGATGGAGTTGCCGCTTATTATTTGGAGGATGCGTAGGGGAAGAGAGGACGTCGGCCTTGGAATATTATTCATCTCCGGAAGTACTATGCCTATTTTGCTTCTTTATCATTTTGTAATACGTCGAGGACTTGCTCGGCCATCGCTTGTAACGACTACCTTATGGAATAAAAGCTATTTTTCTCAACTCGTGGTCTTTACTATCAAACGCCTCGGGTGGTAATCTCATCCGAGCACATAAGCCCGACCAGCTCGGCACTTAAAGCCCAGTTTCGCACTAGCACCTCCTCGGGTGGCAATCCCACCTGAGCACTAAATCCTAGTTCCGCACTGGCCCCTTCTCGCGTAGCTCTTCTACGCAACACATAAGCCCGATCAGCTCGGCACTTAAATCCCAGTTCCGCACTGGCACCTCCTTGGGTGGCAACCCCACCTGAGCACTTAAGCCCAGTTCCGCACTGACACTTTCTCACGTAGCTCTTCTACGCAAACACATAAGCCCGACCAGCTCGGCACTTAAAGCCCAGTTCCGCACTGGCACCTCCTCGGGTGGCAAACCCACCTTAGCACTTAACCACAGTTCCGCACTGACACTTTCTCGTGTAGCTCTTCTATGCAAATACATTAGCCCGACCAGCTCGGCACTTGAAGTTCAGTTCCGCACTGGCACCTCCTCGCGTAGCTCTTCTACGTGAGCACTTAAGCCCAATTCTCATTGGCAAGCCCTTCGGGTAGCACATCTACCCAAGCATAAAAGGTCCGACCAGCTCGGGTAGCCAACTTGCGCAGGGGCGAACGCTGCGCCCGCCCGAGCATTCCCCGTTCAAACTTGATAACTACGTCCTAAGATAGATTACTACTGAGTAGTTTTCGACCAATTACGCGTGCTCGGGATACTCCGCTCATTTATGTGTGGATACGAATGCCTCGACCTGTTCGGATTATTCTCCGCTCGGTTACAGATAAATTACTCTTTAACCCCCACTTAGAACTTACATTGTATGTTTCGCCTATGCCCCGAACAGCGTGGGTTATCTAGCATCATACCCAAGTTGTCATTCTCACAATGGGACAGTTCGGGAGAAAAAGTAAGAAGGATTTCATTTCATTAAACGTGAGGATTACAGTACAGGGAAATTTAAATACAATCATTATTTCGGGGAGCTCGGGGGAGTGGCCCCATCACCTGAGGCGGTCTCTTCCTCCACCTCCTCATCTTCCTCATCAGGCTCTTCGTCCTCGTCAGACATCTCCATCAAGGCCTTCTTCACGTAAAGGAAGGGGGCCGGGTGCTCCTCCTCGGAGTAGCCGTTGGCTCGGAACTGAGCCACACAGCCCGTGAAGCCAACTTTGAAGTATCCCAAAGCCTTATTCGCGCACAGGGCGCTGAACTCGAAGGACTTCAAGAATTCCTCCTTGCCGAGGTCCCATGCGTTGATAGCGTCGCTCCTCAGGCGCCCGACCTCTTCCTCAGTGCGAGCCTTGGTCTCGTCAAGCTCAGCCCTCATTGCCGCCTTCTTGGCCTCGAGAGCCTTCTTCTCGGACAACAGGGCCGCCTTCTCGGCCACCAGTCTCAGCCCCCGGGTCTCCAATGCCGCCCTATGCACCTTGGTAGCCCTCACCTCCTTGGCCCGAGCAGCCTCCACCTCCGCCAGCCGCATCTCAAGCTCAGTGCAGTGCTCGGCTATGTCATCAAAGCTCGGACGGAGGTCGCCTGCCTCTCGCTGGGATCGGGTGAGGCGTTTTATCACCTCGCCTCACCAGGCCAGGGGCTGCATGAGAATCAAGGGTCAAAGTACTAACATAAGCAGGAGGCAAAAGCTCGGGAAGATCGGGAGTGTACCACTGCGAGGTTGGACGAGAATAAGCCCATAGCCTCCATGTTGCTGGAGCCCGCCAATCGACCAATGTCCCTGTCTGGGGCAATGTGGCAGAGAATATTTGTGGCCACCACCCCAGACAGGGACACCACCAACAAGTCCTCAAAAAATTGAGAGGAGGGACTCGCCCAGGACCCGCTTCCTTCATCGGCCCTGCCTCGGGGAAGAGGCCTCAGGAATGGTGATAACAGGCGTCGGGTCGGGACGCTCCTCGGTCGTCGGGATCAGGGGCGTCAAGGCCCGGCCCATTTTCGACGGTAGGGGTAGGTTGCGCCTCTGAGGTGGAGGCCCCCTTCTTCTTCCGCTGGCGTCGGGCCTCCTTCTCCGTGGGGTGGAGGCCTTCCTTTTCTTTGTAACCTTCCTCGGAGGCACGACTGTCCTCGAGAAGGCCGCCTCAGCCTCCTCCATTGCCTTCAGCATCTCCGCCTTGCCCATTGTTCGTCTACAAAAGAAGAAACAAGGTAAATGTTAATTCGGACAAAGCATGAGCTCGGGTATATATAATGACACGGCTAAGGCAAGACACGACTATACCTGTTGGCGCAGCGGCGGATCCAGATCCCGCTCCCGGGGCTCAGCGGAAGATTTAAATTTTTAAGCCCGGGAACGGTCAATACACTATTAAAACAGTACATAAACATACAAAGGATGTTTACATTGGTACCTTTCTGGCGTCTAGGTGCCTGGCTCCGACCAATTTCACGAGGAAATCGGCACTTCAACGGTATGCGGTTGTCGTCCTCCTAATCCGGTCCACGACTGGATTCTCGATGTTGGGATCCGGATCACGCCCCCCGGCGAGGCAGCGGAAGAACAAAAACATGTACCGGGAGACGATCAATACGATAAAATCAATCAACAAACTATGACATTCATAGGGTGTTTTGTAGAATACCTTGCTGGCAACTCGTGCCTGGCTCCGACCGGTTTCGTAAAGAAAACGGCACTTCACGGTAGACTGCGGTAGATAACGCCAATTAGGTCCATGACCGAATTCGAGACTCCTTCGTCAGCCTGCACTAGAAGGCCTGACGAGATCTGCGCGGACGGATTCTCCTCGTCGAATTGGCCGGAACGAATTTCCGGCGAAGAGGGCGGCGGCGGCGGCGTGGGGCGGCGACCGGCGGCGGCTATTTGAGAGGAGGGAGGCGGCGGCTACTCAAGTCTAGGGTTAGGGTTTAATGATGTGGTGTGTCATTAATGAAGTCTCCTAAGTCAACTTAAGTAGACAAGTAATACAATTGGACCGGCCCAACGGGCCCGGGTCCAACGGAGGAACATTCGGTTCATCCCTATCACCGTGACTTCATCGTAACTCCGATCACCGATCAGATCGGACCGATCGACTCAGTTTCCAAAACTGAACACTATGATCTGAAAAACCATTTTTCAGAACCCCAGTGCAAAATGACCGTTTTGCCCCTCAACGTCGGGAAATCTTGATTTGACCCCGGTTGACTTTTAGGAAGTCGCACTCCCCAAAATCCTCTTCTCTTGCTCAACACATTGAGCTCAGTATCCGTACGGGAATCTCGAATCCGGTACTTGTGTGACCCTCAATGGTTCAGGGATACAGCTAGCCGTGGGCCCACAACAATTGTGGCTCCGGGATCACAATTCCGGACTTGCCCATCGGATCATGGTAAGAGCGTCTAGCAACATCGCCCCATGATCTCCTAGGTATCACTGATAGTGCCTGCAAAAACCAGTTGGTCGTGGTTAGCGTACAGTACGGTCCTTTCAATCCATATATCCCGATCGGATCAACGACCATTGGTAAATCGAGAGTCGCTATAGATCCGATAGCTATGCATACATCTTGGAGATCGAATAGTGACATCGCGAGTGTAACTAGGTAAACACATTTACCTAAAACACTTCTAGTACTCTGGCCAGAGATTTATACACTATTATCCCCTCAGATAGCATAGGATATCCACGCATGTCTGCGAGCGGTGAATCCTCGACAACAATACATCGACTCCTACATGCATCGGGGTCTCACCCAAACCCGATGCCTTATGACCCCAAGTGAGTCGTAAAACGGTTCAAAGTGAGACGCCTATCATGTAGAGTCTCAATGACGTTTCGAGTCGTGAGGACTAATCAGTACAACCAAGACCTCGGACTTATCCACTCGACAAATGGTAACCACTTGGAAAGTCCGAAGGAGGGCAACTCGATAGATCACCAGGTCACTATCTATCTGCATGCTCAGAACATCACAATGTTCCCTACCAATGAAACATGGTACTTTGCATCGCAGATACTAGTCTCGAGCTCGGGCGGCCTTATCCTCATTTTGACGGCCCAATCGACTAGGAACATGTTCAGAATACACAGTGACTATTAGATGTGTTTCATGATAGCCGTCATATCCACTATCACATCTAACATACACTTTAGTGTATTCTAGGTCTTTACTCAACGCAATTGTAAATCATCATACACACAATGAAAGTAAAGAATGCCATATAAATAAATGCGAATATCATATATAAAGATTGTCATATACAAGAGTCTATAAACCCACACGCCACAAGTTGGATAGTTGGGCATCTACTCTAACAATCTCCCACTTGCCCTAAAGCCAACTACTCATCAGACACAGTTCCATTGTTTCGCGATGTTTTTCAAACAAGGGTCCTGGCAAGGGCTTCGTAAGTGGATCAGCAACGTTGTCCGTAGAGGCGACTCTCTCAAATGCTATGTCACCTCTAGCCACAATATCCCGGATTATGTGGTATTTCCTCAGTATGTGTTTGGATCTTTGGTGAGACCTAGGCTCCTTTGCTTGCGCAACGGCACCCGTGTTGTCGCAGTACACCGGGACTGGACCAACTCCATTAGGAATGACGCCCAACTCTTGGACGAAATTCCTTATCCAAACGGCCTCCTTTGCAGCAGCTGATGCTGCGATGTACTCAGCCTAAGTGGTTGAATCCGCGATGGTGTCTTGCTTGGAACTATTCCAAGAGACAGCACCACCATTGAGCATGAATACAAATCCAGAGGTTGATTTCGAATCATCCACGTCACACTGGAAGCTAGAATCAGCGTAGCCTTCTAGTTTCAGTTCACCACCCCCATAGATCACGAACATATTCTTAGTCCTTCGCAAGTACTTAATAATATCCTTCACAGCC
Source organism: Dorcoceras hygrometricum (assembly GCA_001598015.1). Taxonomy (NCBI): domain Eukaryota; kingdom Viridiplantae; phylum Streptophyta; class Magnoliopsida; order Lamiales; family Gesneriaceae; genus Dorcoceras; species Dorcoceras hygrometricum. The sequence goes on along the minus strand of KQ991567.1, from coordinate 212,166 downwards.
TTCCAATGCAATTGGCCGGGGTTGGCCTGGTAGCGGCTTGTGACACTCAGAGCATATGCGACATCCGGTCTAGTCGAGATCATGCCATACATAATACTACCTATTGCCGAGGCATATGGTACACGTGCCATACTCTCTATCTCCTCATCAGTCTTTGGACACATAGACTTGGATAGAGTGACCCCATGGCACATAGGTAGGTGTCCTATCTTGGACTCTTCCATAGAGAACCTCTTAAGTATGGTATCGATGTAGGTAGCTTGGGTGAGTCCGAGCATCCGTTTAGATCTATCCCGATATAAAGTACGAGGAACGTCACAGCGCTTTTAACTACCTTCTTGTAGACACATGGCTCCTCGGGATTCTTGATGAAACCAAATTCCTTATTGTTTCATCAAATCTCAGGTTCCAACTTCGCGATGCTTGTTTGAGACCGTAGATCGATCTCTGAAGCTTGCATACCTTATGCTCGCTTCCAACAGATGTGAAACCCTCAGGCTGCGTCATATAGATCTCTTCCTTAATGTTTCCATTAAGGAACGCAGTTTTCACATCCATTTGCCATATCTCATAGTCGTACCATGCGGCTATGGCTAACAAAATTCTAATTGACTTGAACATTGCGACTGGCGAGAAGGTCTCATCATAGTCAACACCTTGCCTTTGAGTATAACCTTTCGCGACCAGTCGCGCCTTGTAGGTCATTAACTTACCATCAGGCCCAAGTTTCCTCTTGTATACCCATTTGAACCCAATAGGAACGATTCCTTCGGGAGGGTTAACAAGAGTCCAAACTTGGTTAGCATGCATTGAGTCAAACTCAGACTGCATTGCTTCAAGCCACAAATTAGAATCAGCATCGGAAATTGCCTCCTTGAAAGTTCTTGGATCAGATCCAACAACTTGATCACCTTGATCATCTTCAAGGAGAAAACCATATCTCTCAGGAGCCCTAGGAATCCTTTCGGATCTCCTAGGTGCGACCATTTCTGGTATTGGCTCTGTAGGTGCGGGAGATTCACTCGATACTTCGATTGGATCTCGAACCTCTTCGAGTTCTACTATTCTGCCCTCTCTATCAAGTAGAAATTCTCTTTCCATAAAGGTGGCATTTCTAGAAACAAACACTTTTGTTTCGCTGGGATAGTAGAAGTAGTATCCAATGGAATTCTTTGGATACCCAATGAAGTAGCATAAGATGGATCTCGTATCCAGCTTATCTCCCACTGTCTGCTTCACGTAAGCAGGACATCCCCAAATCCTCATAAATGAGTACTTGGGTGGTTTGCCCATCCATATCTCATACGGAGTCTTGTCCACTGCCTTGGTGTGGACATTGTTCAACAACATTATCGCCGTTTCGAGCGCATAGCCCCAAAACGAGGTAGGAAGCTCAGTGAAGCTCATCATAGATCGAACCATGTCCAACAAGGTCCGATTACGACGCTCCGCTACACCATTGAGCTGTGGTGTGGCCGGAGGGGTCCACTGTGAGAGAATCACATTCTCTTTCAGATAGTCTTGAAACTCAGCACTTAAGTATTCACCACCTCGATCAGAACGAAGTGCTTTAATACTTTTGCCTAACTGATTTTCTACATCAGCCTTGAATTCCTTGAACCTTTCAAAGGATTCAGACTTGTACTTCATCAAGTACAAGTACCCATACCTAGAGTAATCGTCGGTAAAGGTGATGAAGTATGTGTGACCATATTTAGTACCAATACTAAACGGGCCGCACACATCAGTATGGATCAAGTCCAATAGGCCTTGAGCACGCTCACCCTTGCCCTTGAAGGGTTGCTTGGTCATCTTTCCCTTAAGACAAGATTCACAAGTCGGTAGGGAGTTGATGTCTGACCGATCAAACATGTCACTCCTAACTAATTTGTTCATCCTACTTAGAGAAATATGACCTAGCCTAGCGTGCCAAAGTTGTGCTGGGTTCAAGTTATCGTGTTTCCGTTTAATCGTTGTTGTATGTGCTTCGACATCGTGAGTTGGAACGTCTTTTAATTTTAAGGTGTATAAATCGTTTTCGCGTTCCCCAATTCCAATTAAATATTCATTCTTGTAAATATTGCAAATCGAATTAGTAAACATACAAGAATATCCATCACTATCAAGCATAGAAACAGAAATAATGTTCTTTATTAATTAGGGAACAAATAAAACGTTTCTTAACAACAACTTAAAATCAGAAGATAGAAATAAGTAACATCTCCTATAGCTACTGCAGCAACTCTTGCTCCATTGCCAAGCCTCAAGTGGGTCTCACCCTCTCTAAGACGTCGACTTCTTGTCATCACCTGCAAATCATTGCAGATATGAGATCCACATCCGGTATCAAGTACCCAAGAAGTTGAATTAAGAGACATATTTATTTCAAAGTAAAACATACCTTTCGCAGTTCGCAACTGCTCGAGGTACTCCTTGCAGTTTCTCCTCCAATGCCCAGCCTTGTGGCAGTGGTGGCAAACATCCTCGCTCTTGTTTGGTTTAGAAGCCTTTGCCTTTGGCTTCTTGGCGGACTTTTCCTCCTTCGCAGGAGCAGAACGCTTCTTGCTCTTGCGTCTGGGCCCCTTCTTCGCAGAGGAAGAAGAACCCAGAAGGAGGACGGGTTTGTCCTTCTTTATAGTCCCCTCAAACACTACAAGCATGTTAACCACCTCTTCAAGGGTGGCTTCCAGCTTGTTCATGTTGAAGTTGACCACAAAGGGGTCAAATGCAGCGGGTAGTGAGAGGAGAAGTACATCCACAGACAGCTCATGTGGAAGTGCGATATCAAGGCCCGACAGCTTTTCAACGAGCCCAATCATACGAATCCCATGCTCGCGGACCGAAGTCCCATCGTGCATGCGGCTCATCATCAGCTCCTTGACAGGCGTGAACCTCTCATGTCGAGAGTTCTCCCCGTACAGTTCCTTGAGATGAAAGAGTATGGCAGGGGCATAATTTGGCTTCTCAAAGCGCCGTTGCATTTCGTTGGACATCGATGCCATCACATAGCACCGAGCTTTAACCTCGTCGTCCCGCCATTGGTTAAGCGTAATCAGCTCCTCAGGGCTGATATCGGCAGGGGTTTCCTCCGGAGGGGACTTCTCTATCGTATAGAGGAACAGGCGTGAACCTCTCATGTCGAGAGTTCTCCCGTACAGTTCCTTGAGATGAAAGAGTATGGCAGGGGCATAATTTGGCTTCTCAAAGCGCCGTTGCATTTCGTTGGACATCGATGCCATCACATAGCACCGAGCTTTAACCTCGTCGTCCCGCCATTGGTTAAGCGTAATCAGCTCCTCAGGGCTGATATCGGCAGGGGTTTCCTCCGGAGGGGACTTCTCTATCGTATAGAGGAGCTTTTCCGAAGCCAATACAAGATTGAGGTTCCGGAGCCAGTCTTGGTAGTTCAGACCGGTGAACCTGTTGCTATCCAGTATAGCAGCGAGCGGGTTTTTCATCGAAACCATTTTATAAGCAGTAATACTGAAAAGAAAACAGACAGCATTACTAACTATATAAAATAAACGCTAAGACATAAAACATGGTCGTTTAGTTTTATGAATTACCCTCCCACTATTTTAACGATTTCACCACCCTCTAATGAAATCGAGAAAACAGGTTTCTTTAGTGGGTACACGGAGCCCAATCAAGCGATCATGGACCCGAATAATATCAGTCATCCATGACCCCCAAAAGGTAGTTTCCGATTGCAACCGGTCCAACCTCCATGTATTCACCTCACGTCCAGTAAGGGCCCAATAATATGACGCCGTTTACTATCACGTGTCAAGATGACTCATCAATGTCGAGTCGTGAAGGACGGTCCCCTTAACGTCCCCAATAATATGAGTCAACGTTAAAGTGAGTTCCAGCCGACTCACAACAGTTGTCAATGGCGTGTACAGCTTTCCGGCATACATGACCCCCTCAATAATATGAGCCGGGCCATGTATACGGGTAGCATCGACGTACACCCATTGTTGATGGAAGGTAGGGTTAATTTAAACAATTTTAAATACCCTTTAGTTTATCGAATAAACTTTTATCTTGATATAAGTTTTAAATCAAATTTAAAACGAGGGATTTTATTTTGAAAAACATTTTGGTCTCATGCATATTTAAATCTAATTTAAAACATGCAAACATGCGGATTCAATTAAACTATATATCAACATATATAAAGTAAACATTGGGATGATCGATCGCGAGAGCTATGCGGTCCGTGGTGTTGGGGATCCGGATCCGCCCCCGGCGAGGCAGCGGAAGAACAATAAACAGAGAACCGGGAGGCGATCAATACGGAGAACAATTCTATATGTATCGACATACATAGGGTGTTTAGCAAGTTACCTGTCTGGCACTTGTGCCTGGCTCCAACCGGTGTTTCAAGAACCCGGCGCTTCTCGGTAGATTGCTGTAGTTACGTCAATCCGGTCCACGACCAGATTCGAGACTCCTTCGTCAGACTGCACTAGAAGTCCTGACGAGATCAGCACGATCGGATTCTCCACGTCGAACTGGCCGGAACGAAATTCCGGCGACGAACGGCGGCGGGCGGCGGCGGCGCACGGCGGGCGGCAGCGGCGACGGCTTGGGGAAGAGGGGGAGGCGGGGGGGGCTAGGGGTTTGTGGTT
>KQ991567.1:193746-207435 GCA_001598015.1 Dorcoceras hygrometricum | reverse complement strand
GCGGCCCCCCGCCACTATGAATTTTGTACGCGGCGCAAGGCCACGCACGCGGCCGCGCCTAGAGCGGCGCTCCATGCGCCATCGTGGGCGCACATTGGTCGGCCAGCGACCAGCCCGTGCCGCCACGCCTCCAGCCTTCGTCGTCCCCGTCGCACGCAGCGGCGCTCGACCAACGAAGCAACAGCGGTGCTCGACCAACGAAGCAACAGCGGCCCGAAGCAGCGCCCCTGGCGATCGGCCACCATCGTCCCAGCGGCACAACCGTGCGCACTCCAGCGGCCAGCCACAGCGCAACAATTCGCGCAAGGCTGCGCGGCCTGAGGCGCGACCAGGCGCGCAACGAACTGACCACGGTCGGCCACCATGCGCGACCAGCGAGCATGGCGTCGCGCGCGCCTGTCGGGCGGCGGCCGGCCGATGGTTTTCCCAAAAATTTTGTGTTTTTTTTTATCTGCAATTTCGAGATAGAGATACAATAAGGCATAAAGTATTGATCAGATCCGAAAACCATGGCTCTGATACCACTGTTGGGATCCGGATCACGCCCCCCGGCGAGGCAGCAGAAGAACAAAAATATGTGTCGGGAGACGATCAATACGATAAAATCAATCAACAAACTATGACATTCATAGGGTGTTTTATAGAATACCTTGCTGGCAACTCGTGCCTGGCTCTGACCGGTTTCGTAAAGAAAACGGCACTTCACGGTAGACTGCGGTAGATAACGCCAATTAGGTCCATGACCGAATTCGAGACTCCTTCGTCAGCCTGCACTAGAAGGCCTGACGAGATCTGCGCGAACGGATTCTCCTCGTCGAATTGGCCGGAACGAATTTCCGGCGAAGAGAGCGGCGGCGGCGGCGTGGGGCGGCGGCGGCTATTTGAGAGGAGGGAGGCGGCGGCTACTCAAGTCTAGGGTTAGGGTTTAATGATGTGGTGTGTCGTTAATGAAGTCTCCTAAGTCTACTTAAGTAGACAAGTAATACAATTGGACCGGCCCAACGGGCCTGGGTCCAACGGAGGAACATTCGGTTCATCCCTATCATCGTGACTTCATCGTAACTCCGATCGCCGATCAGATCGGACCGATCGACTCAGTTTTCAAAACTGGGCGGCTACTCAAGTCTAGGGTTAGGGTTTAATGATGTGGTGTGTCGTTAATGAAGTCTCCTAAGTCTACTTAAGTAGACAAGTAATACAATTGGACCGGCCCAACGGGCCTGGGTCCAACGGAGGAACATTCGGTTCATCCCTATCATCGTGACTTCATCGTAACTCCGATCGCCGATCAGATCGGACCGATCGACTCAGTTTTCAAAACTGAACACTATGATCTGAAAAACCATTTTTCAGAACCCAGTGCAAAATGACCGTTTTGCCCCTCAACGTCGGGAAATCTCGATTTGACCCCGGTTGACTTTTAGGAAGTCGCACTCCCCAAAATCCTCTTCTCTTGCTCAACACATTGAGCTCAGTATTCGTGTGGGAATCTCGAATCCGGTACTTGTGTGACCCTCAATGGTTCAGGGATACAGCTAGCCGTGGACCCACAACCATTGTGGCTCCGGGATCACAATTCCGGACTTGCCCATCGGATCATGGTAAGAGCGTCTAGCAACATCGCCCCATGATCCCCTAGGTATCACTGATAGTGCCTGCAAAAACCAGTTGGTCGTGGTTAGCGTACAGTACGGTCCTTTCAATCCATATATCCCGATTGGATCAACGACCATTGGTAAATAGAGAGTCGCTATAGATCCGATAGCTATGCATACATCTTGGAGATCGAATAGTGATATCGCGAGTGTAACTAGGTAAACACATTTACCTAAAACACTTCTAGTACTCTGGCCAGAGATTTATACACTATTATCCCCTCAGATAGCATAGGATATCCACGCATGTCTGCGAGCGGTGAATCCTCGACAACGATGCATCGACTCCTACATGCATCGTGGTCTCATCCAATCCCGACACCTTATGACCCCAAGTGAGTCGGCAAACGGGTCAAAGTGAGACGCCTATCATGTAGAGTCTCAATGACGTTTCGAGTCGTGAGGACTAATCAGTACAACCAAGACCTCGGACTTATCCATTCGACAAATGGTAACCACTTGGAAAGTCCGAAGTATGGCAGTTCGATAGATCACCAGGTCACTATCTATCTGCATGCTCAGAACATCACAATGTTCCCTACCAATGAAACATGGTACTTTGCATCGCAGATACTAGTCTCGAGCTCGGGCGGCCTTATCCTCATTTTGACGGCCCAATCGACTAGGAACATGTTCAGAATACACAGTGACTATAAGATGTGTTTCATGATAGCCGTCATACCCACTATCACATCTAACATACACTTTAGTGTATTCTAGGTCTTTACTCAACGCAATTGTAAATCATCATACACACAATGAAAGTAAAGAATGCCATATAAATAAATGCGAATATCATATATAAAGATTGTCATATACAAGAGTCTATAAACCCACACGCCACAAGTTGGCTAGTTGGGCATCTACTCTAACACTCGATTCTTTCGTCGGTCTACACTAGAAAACACGACGAAGATTTCACGGACGGAATCTCCTCGTCGGAACGATCGGAACAAGTCCGAAGGCGGCATCGGCGACGGGCGGCGGCAGCGGCGTGACGATGTGAGGAGAGGGAGGAAGTGTTTAGGGTTTTGGTACCATGTCAAATGCAAACCCTAGGGCCCTATTTATAGATTCTACATGGGCTTGAAGCGACTTAATGGGCTTGGGTCGGGCCCAGTCCCAGAGCGCACTTTCGTTTCAAGTGCATCACTGTGGCTCCATCATAATCCCGATCGACGATCAGATCGGACCGATCTACATAATTTACAAAACTGAGCATTATGATGCGAAAACAATTTTTCGGACCACCTAATCCAAAATAGCAGTTTGGCCCCTGCAAGTTTCAAGGATAGTCAAACTAGCCCAACCTTTAGGGAAATTACATTTTGACCCTATTTAATTTTAGAAAGTCGTACTTCCATCCTTCCTACTCCTATACTCAACAAATTGAGCTTGATTTACGTGCGATAATTGAGAAACCAGTACTTGTGTGACCCACAATGGTTCAGGGATACAGCTAGCCGTGGGCTCACAACATTTGCGACTCCGAAACCACATTTTTAACCCATCGGATCATGGTAAAGCGTCTAGCAACATCGCCCCATGATCCCCTAGATATCACTGATAGTGCCTGCAAGAACCAGTCGGTAATGTTTAGCGTATAGTACGGTCCTTTCAACACAAATATCTCGATCAGATCAACGACCATTGGTAAATCGAGAGTCGCTAGAGATCCAATAACCATGCATACATCTTGGAGATCAAATAGCGACATCGCGTGTGTTACTAGGTAAACCCATTTACCTAAAACACACCTAGTACTCTGGCCAGAGATTTGTCACACTATTATCTCCTCAGATAGCATAGGATATCCACGCACAAAGGCGAGCGGTGAATCCTCGATAACGAAGCATCGACTCCTACATGCATCGGGACCTCACCCAATCCCGCCACCTGATGACCCCAACTGAGTCGGTAAACGGGTCAAAGTGAGGCACCTATCATGTAGAGTCTCAATGACGTTTCGAGTAATGAGGGCTAATCTATACAACCAAGACCTCGGACTTGATCCACTCGACAAATGGTAACCACTTGGAAAGTCCGAACGAGGGTAGTTCGATAGATCACCAGGTCACTGCAAGCTCGGGCGGCCTTATCCTCATTTTGACGGCCCAATCGACTAGGAACGAGTTTAGAATACACAGTGACTATTAGATGTGTTTCATGATAGCCATCATATCCACTATCACATCTAACATACACTATGGTGCATTCCAGGTCTTTATCCAACACAATTGTTAACATTATAAAATAATGAAGATAAAGAATGTCATAAAAGAATACGAATTTCATAAATAAAGATCGTTTTACAAAGAGTCAACAAGAACCGACATGCCACAAGTTGGCTAGTTGGGCACCTACTCTAACAATACCGAGGTCCCCGACCAGCTCGACCCCCCTCCTGCTAAACCCAAAAAAACATAGAAGATCTTCCTTGATAAGCTCGGGAGCATTATAGCTGTAACGCCCCAAAATCCATAGGACCACATATTTAACCCTTTTCTATTTCAAGGGCTTATTTGATATTGCGTATTTCAGCCTTAAGTTTATTTCGTTTGTTTTAACAGCTGATTTCCAGTTGTTGCTTTGAGACATGACGCGGAAGGTTTCCAGGCAGCTATCGCCCGAGCATAAACACGAGGAGAATCAGATTTTAGTTTAAAATGCCCTCAGCTGGACAAAAATAGTTTTTTTAAAATGTTTTGGTAAAGTTTTCAAATTCAAAATAGTAGTAGGGAATATTTGACAAATTCTTTGGAAAAGGACACGGGTTGGTAGGATCCCATGCCTACTCGAGTGTTAATACCTACTACAAGTCATATCCCGTATATGATTGTTTTCATAACAAGAGATTTTCATCCTTGTACAGAAATTTCTCTCTTTCTCTCTAAGAACTTCAAAGTGCTCGTAGTGGTGCTTGTGGAGAACTCCTGTTGAGACTCGCTGCTTCTGTGTTTCGCAGGTTTAAGGCAAGTAAAGGCTGGTTCTTTCTACGCCATTTTAAAGCATATATTGTTCTTCAGTGTATGATTGTTGCCTGTTTATGTTAAGATAAGTTATGTTCATGTTTAAGCATGTTTTAGGAAGTGCTTTGATGATCGGGTTCCATTTTTGTTTCTGTTACAAAGTTTTAAAGAGTGCTTCGATGAAGGAGATGAAAATGTTGTTTTAAAATGTTAAGCAATCGGGTTTAAGTAGTACGTTCATGAATGATCTTCCTTCCGGTGGATGGAGACATCGGAACTTGACGCTATGTAATCGGAGTTGCTAGTCGAATCAGAAGTTAAGTCTGGTTTGATAGGCAACGGCTGATAGCGCAGCCGTCGTTTTGATGTTACAACACCAAGTTATACTCAGTAGTTCTCCTTTTCAGCAGTTATCTTTGTGTTAAGAAAATTCTAAGTGTTACGTTCAGCCGTGAGTTGTTTTGCGTCTGGGTTGGGTTAGTTCTTCATTATTGTTTATCTTACAGCTGAGTTGACTACGGTCAACAACCAACAGCTGATTTTATCCAGCTGCTGATTTCCTTAGAACCAACAGCTGATTTTATCCAGCAGCTGATTTCCTTAGAACCAACAGTTGATTTTATCCAGCAGCTGATTTCCTTAGAACCAACAGCTGATTGTTTACCCAACGTCTGATTTTCTTACACTAACGACGTCGTTTCATTTACTACATCTGTTTCAATGTTATCGAATATCCTTGCGTCTGTTTTACTATAATCACATTGTTTCCCTTAGTAACAGATGATTCCTTTTAGCGATAAGTCTCAGCAGTAGAACTCGATACTCGAAAATGTTTTAAAAGAAGTTTTAAAGAAATAATTCGAAGCACTGTTAACCCGAACTATTTTCTTACACTAACGACGTCGTTTCATTTACTACATCTGTTTCAATGTTATCGAATATCCTTGCGTCTGTTTTACTATAATCACATTGTTTCCCTTTAGTAACAGATGATTCCTTTTAGCGATAAGTCTCAGCAGTAGAACTCGATACTCGAAAATGTTTTAAAGAAGTTTTAAAGAAATAATTCGAAGCACTGTTAACCCGAACTATGATTTCAAAATCAAATTTCAATCAGCTATGAGTTTAAAGGAAGAACGTTTCAATTTAAGGATTTATGGCATAGATAACAGACGGTCACCATGGAAAGGTGAGCAGCTGTCCAGATGTCAGTTGCCCCTTCACCATGAGCTAAATGTTAAGGCTGATATCAGTAGTCACTTGATCAGGTGTACCACGGACCTAAGGAGAGCTTCTAAGCCATAAATTACAAGAAAATAAGAATGGGATCTGGGTCATCTTCCACATTTCCAAGTTTATCGAAAGAAAGTTTATGAAAGCTGATGAATGACTTCCTTTAAACTGTTTTGTTAAGTTACGATATGGTTAGATGTCTGCCTGCATTATGCGAAATTGTTATCTTCAGATTTTACTTGTTGAGCCCCTAGGCTCATTAGTTTTAAAATGGTGCAGGTGGGACAGAGCTGGGGCAGGCGGGAGGCAGCGACTGAACCAGCTGTGGTGATTGTGTTTATCTACGGCCGATGTTTTCCGCAACCGCTGTTGTTGTTTTTGATCTTTTTTTAAGTCTGTATTAGATCTATTACAACAATAGTGAATTCATATAGAATTGCAAAGTTGTAATATCGCATTTTGCACTTTTGTAACATCTGTTATTAAAGAAATTGTTTCAGCTGTTCCAGTACTTGGCGCCATATTATGTTTGTGTTTGAATTTTGATTTAGTTATAAGAAATACAGCTTATAACAATTCTCATTCAGCCCTTCTTTTCTTTTTATTATTCTTTCGTGACCCCATGAGGATTGGGATGTCACAATAGCTCTTATCGCGCATGGCGTCGAGGAAGGAGGCCAAGTTGGGGGACCGCTCGAGGGTTGAAGCGGTCAGGGTGTACATATTATCCCTCCAGGACATGTCTCATTTCCACGGGTCTCTCTTCTTCCCGACCCGCTTCATGAAGAAGAACCGGCTCATCCACCTCTTGTGGGAGCTCAGGTTCCCCTTAATAAAGGCATGATCTCCTTGTGGGAGAGGTAGAATTTTCCTGGTCCCAGTCTTTTGACCTGGACCAGTTGCATGAGGACGTAGGGGACAAGGGGAAGATTGTGGTAACGAAGGAGTACGCCCAAGGCTAGGAGAAAGCTATAGGAGTTAGGGGCCAGTTGGCTCGGGCTAATCTTTATGTGTTGGCAGAGGGCAGCAATAAACCTCGGGAGAGGAAACCGAAGACCCATCTCCAACTAGTTGATGTAGAATGTGTGGAAACCTCGGGGAGGAAGATGGGCACTCTCCTCGGGGTCGGGGATAGCTACCTTAAATTTGTCGAACATCCCCCCCTTCTCCTTGATGAAGGAGATGTCCGACGACCTAAGGTTCGAGGATTTCTCCTCGTACCATGGTGCGTTCTTGGACCCTAGCTCGGCCCTATCGGGAAGGCAGGGTCCTTTGACCTCAGGGCTCTCAGGGTTGCTATCTATGGCATTTACTACGCTCCTAACTGGACTCTCAGTGGAAGAAGACATTTTAAGAAGAATTAAAACTTACTGGAATAAGAGTAGGAGGTCGGGAAAGCAGATCAAGCGCTCGGGAGCAAGAGATAATTTTGACAGAGTTTCGACACGCTAAGGAAATGAAAGTGAGAAATGAAGTAGGAACATCGAAGTATTTATAGTGAAGCTGGGAGAATCAAGATCGTCTGATCTCGCACCAATCAACGTTCCAGATTACCTCGGGAACTCCAACGGTCACCTCGATCGTCAGGCCTCTTCAATCCTGGTCGTTCGCTAGAACCTTATCAACGGCTGTGATGCAGCGTCACACGGATTATGGTTTTCTCCCGAAAACACAACCCGACCTCAATCTGGCCGTCCACGTGTCTCTTTATCGACGGTGGAGTACAACATCACGAGGATCCTGGTTTTCTTCAGAATTATGGATGTCACCTCGGGTCCCGACCTCAGTCATACATACTCCTAGACTTCAATCCTTCGTCTAGGACTCGCGACGGGGGATACTCCTGATGCCCCCCCATAACCACCTCGGGACCCGAGGACCGAGCAGCTCACTCAAAACCTCGACGTACGCCACCAAGATCGGGAATCACCCGAGGACACGCTATCAAGATCAGGGAGTTGCCCGAAGACCCGTTCCGAGATCGTGTTTTGCCTGAGGCCTTACTACCATTTCGAGAGTGTTTCCCGATGACCATGTCTCGACGTGATGAAGAGTCCTGTCCAGGTACGTCTTTCCTTTTGCGAATGAATCCCGTCCGAATACGTCTTTCCTTATTTGAAGAATCCTGGGTCGATACACCTTCCTTATTTAGCGAGAGGATCCCGAGGATCGCGGAGAATATTCGCCGAGATATTCTCCTTTCCACCGCCTAGCCCCTCTATAAATACCAGGTATGTTCCTTCATCCCACACACACTCATTCTTGCACTCACTTGCTCTCAGCAGCACCTATTCTCTCTCGTTTTCTCTCCTGCTACCTGACTTAAGCATCTGGGGGGCTTCGCCGGACATACTACTGGCGCCCTTTGACCTGTGATTTGTGGTTGCAGACGCCAAGAAGAAGAACCTTCCGCCTACCAGTGACCGACGCTCCCGAGCTCCCGACGTGGTGGTGTTAGCTCGTCGGCTGAGATAATTTGGCTACATCAATATCATAAACCAAAATGTTTGTTGTATCGGAGGATTTAATTTGGACATAGTGATTTTATTTTGAAATTTGAATTTCAAATGATAGTTCTGAAATCCTGTAAAATTGATCTTAAAAAATGAAGGAGATGGATTTGAAAGTCATCATGATTTAATTTTCACCAAACAATCATAATGTATCAGAAATTTTATATTCGAAATTAATGATATCAAACAACTCGACCCAAATGCACCATGTAGGTTTATAGTTAAATATGTTTTACACTTAGCATTTAAAGATTAATTTATCAAAATATCCAGCCATTAACTCAAATATAATGCAAGTGTGTAACGTATTCGGACCACTGACCCCTTTTTCCATACAAAATCACGTTGATTAGCGGGCAGGATTTCATAAAGGTTGACACAATCACGTTATATATATATAGTGCTGATATAATGGGCGCCTACAATGGGCTGTGTGGGCGCCTGAGATGTTCAGCCGAACATCTCATGAACATTTTAGCAATTTCATGAGATGTTCGGCTTAACATCTAGGCGCCCATTGTGGGCGTCTACAATATCAAGTTTTATATATATATATATATATATATATGACAACCAATAAAGAAAGAAAAAAGAAAAGGTGAGGGTTCATCATCAAACTACAACTCGGTTAAAAAAATCTATCCGGATCAATTCGGTTCGTATCAGTTCGTTCTATTTTCATAACTAAAACTCAGATGAAAAATTTAAATGAAATTGATGAAATCATGATTAGAACTTGGAAAAGTTTTATGGATGCACACGTATTTTGTTTTCAAATATATAAATATATTATCTGGAGATAGGTTCGACTAGTTACATGAATAAAATAATCAAGAGACACATTTTGATTTTATTAGAGTTGTTCTAATCGAATCAAATTCCACTCATTCAAACCGGATATTAAGATTGTTCCGAATCAGACTCTTATACAAGAAGCCTTTTGTGTACAAGTCATGATAACTTGACATTACAAAATGTTTCAATTCGTAGGTCATCCTTGTCTATGAATCATTATATTCTTGAAAAGTCCTTCATTTTTCTTTTTATTTTTCCCCTTTTTCGGTTTCTGTTGTTTGTGTCAAAGTTGACTACAGCTTCCAACTATGTGTTAATGCTCTAAAGTCAAGTATTCCAATTGTTCATATTAGTGGATTCCCACCACAAACTGATATTATGGACCCGTAAATGCATGGGAGAACTTTGGAGTCACGATTTTCGCATTCTTGAACACTCATTTTCTCCTTTTGATTCCTCCATTATGTGATTTTTTTGTTTTCCACTTTAAACTAAAGTTCCACACCATTATATAAAAGTTTTGAAACTTTCTTAAATACAAAATAGCAGTAGAAATAGTGCAAAGAAGTATAATAAATGAAGAATATGTTATTGTTATTATTCTTAAATAACACGTAAAGAGGTGATGCCAAATCAAGATTGATGCCCCCAGTCGTCACCTCGGGACCCGAGGTCAATACACGCCCTGCCTCCCGAGCTATGTGCCTAGAAGCGGGAGATCACCCGAGGACATGCGCTCAGTTCGGGAATATTGCTCGAAGACCATGCCATATTTACCAAAGTCCAGTCCGGATACGTCTTTCCTTATTTGAAGAATCCTGGGTCGATACACCTTTCCTTATTTAGCGAAAGGATCCCAATGATCGCGGAGAATATTCGTCGAGATATTCTCCTTTCCACCGCCTAGCCCCTCTATAAATACCAGGTATGTTCCTTCATCCCAGACACATTCATTCTTGCACTCACTTGCTCTCACAGCACATATTTTCTCTCATTTTCTCTCATGCGCACTGCCTGACTTAAGCATCGGAGGGGCTTCGTCGGACACACTTCCGACGCCCTCTGACCTGTGATTTGTGGTTGCAGACACCAAGGAGAAGCATCTCCCGCCTACCAGTGCCCAACGCTCCCAAGCTCCCGACGTGGTGGTGTTAGCTCGTCGGCTGAGATAATTTGGCTATATCAATTGGCGCCGTTTATGGAAAACGTAGAAGAAAGAAGACAAGATGCCACCAAAGAGGAATAGAGCTCAGGGTACTGGAGAAACCAGCCGCACAGAGAGTATGTCTCAGGGTTCGAACAACCCCAATCTCACTGCGGCTCAGATAGCTGAACTGGTAGCAACTACTGTGGCCCAGATATTGGCGAACAGACCTGAGTCGCAATCACCGCCCAATCAACAATCTGATGAGATCAGGAAACTGCAAGAGGAAATCGCCCGCCTAAGGGAAGAGAGGAACATGGGCCCAACTCCACCGCCAGCTCAGGAAGTACCCTTCTCACCCGAAGTATTGGCTGCGAGCTACCCCAACACTTCAAATTCCCAAGCGTAGGAGAATATGACGGGATGGGAGATCCGGAGGAGCACTTGTCACTGTTTGAGAACGCCGCACTCCTCCACCAGTATGCGGACCCCATCAAGTGCAGAGTCTTCTTGACCACCCTGGTTCGGTCGGCGCAGCAATGGTTCAACCTCTTGCCTACCGGGAGTATCAAGAGTTTCCAGAATTTTAGCCAGGCATTCCTCCATCAATTCGCCAGTAGCAAGAAGCAGCCTATGACAACGCTTAATCACTGTTTGAGAACGCCGCACTCCTCCACCAGTATGCGGACCCCATCAAGTGCAGAGTCTTCTTGACCACCCTGGTTCGGTCGGCGCAGCAATGGTTCAACCTCTTGCCTACCGGGAGTATCAAGAGTTTCCAGAATTTTAGCCAGGCATTCCTCCATCAATTCGCCAGTAGCAAGAAGCAGCCTATGACAACGCTTAATTTATTCACGGTAAAGCAGAAGGAGCAGGAGAGTCTTCGGGAGTACATCAGGCGTTTCAACAGAACCATTATTGAGGTGCCGTCCGCTACACCCGATCTGATAATTCGGGCCTTCACCCAAGGGCAGCGAGGGGGTGATTTCTTTAGATCTCTGGTGAATAAGCCCCCGAAAACATTTGACGAGCTCCTCACGAAGGCGGAGAAGTATGTGAATGTCGAGGAGATACAGTCCTCGAGGAGGAGTGAACAGAGAGCACCACCTCGGCCAAGCAGTGAGAATCGGGCAGAAAACCTCGACGAGGCCCCCGAGAAGGAACCCCCTCTCTGCTGTTGGGACAGTTTGCAGATCGAACACCGTTGAAAGTAAGCAAGGCTCGGGTCTTGGAAATCTATGATGAGAGGAAGCTGGTACAACGACCTCGGGGGAGTGATGGGCCGCCTAGGAATCAAAGGTCAGACAAGTTTTGTTACTTCCACAAAGATTACTGCCACACCACTACAGAGTGTCAGCTCTTAGACCAGGCGTTGGAGCGCATCATCCAGAGTAATCCCGATGTACGGGCAGCACTAGTGGAAGATAGGTCGCGTCGCTGGGAGAAGAGGCCTCAGAGAGAAGATAGTGGGCGACACAAATACAGGACCTCCGGTAGGGAGAGAACACCTCGGGGGCAGGATTCCCGAGGAGAGCAGAGATCACCTCAGCCTCGGGGGGTTATCAATATGATTTCAAGAGGACCTACTGATGGGGACTCCAATCGGGCAAGGAAGGCACGGTACCGTCGGATGGAAAACATGGAGATTGATACGGGACGCTCGGGACCTACTATCTCGTTTGGTCCCGAGGACTTACCGGTGGATGCGGAAGCTCACCATGATGCTCTGGTTATACGGGCGATGATCGCTAACTATGAAGTGGCCCGTATTTTGTGGATTCTGGAAGCTCGGTCAACGTCTTCTTCAAGGAGGCCATCGAGCAGATGGACCTCGGGAGATATCGCATGGAGTCGGTGCTAACACCGTTGTTCGGATTCACAGGTCACTCTCTGCAACCAGTGGGAATTGTTCAATTGCCACTTTCACTGGGGACATGAAGTCTGAGGAAAACTAAGGTCGTCGAGTTCACTGTGGTAGACGTGCCCTCCTCGTACAATGTTATCCTGGGAAGGCCATCCATGGCCGCCTTCATGGCTGTGGCCTCGGCCCTGCACCAGAAGATTAAGTTCCCGATGGGAGATGCTGTGGGCGAAATACTGGGAGATCGGAAGGTGGCAAGAAAGTGTTACGTGGAAGAAGTGCGGATTGAGTAGAAGGTGGCTAGAGCTCGGACACAGGGCTACCCGGAGGTTTAGGAGGTTACGAGCGTCGGGAGCTCGATCGAGGGATAGAGGTACCCTTCCCGATCTAGTCGTTCGCAGTAGTGCTCATACCGTAGGCTTTATTTCCTCTCAACATGTCTAGGCTTTATTATTGTCTATGAGTTTTATCTAGGTTTTATTCCCAAGTTCTATTTCAATATCCTCTGTAAACATTATTTTATGGATTAAAAATAATTTTTCTCAAGTCATGCTTTTTACTATCAGACTCCTCGGGTGGCAACCCCACCTGAGCACATAAGCCCGAACAGCTCGGAACCTAAGCCCAGTTCCGCACTGGCAAAACTCCTCGCGTAGCTCTTCTACGTGAGTACATAAGCCCGACCAACTCGGCACTTAAGCCCAGTTTCGCACTGGCACCTCCTCGGGTGGCAATCCCACCTGAGCACATAAGCCCGACCAGCTCGGAACCTGAGCCCAGTGCCGCACTGGCACCTCCTCGCGTAGCTCTTCTACGTGAGTACATAAGCCCGACCAACTCGGCACTTAAGCCCAGTTTCGCACTGGCACCTCCTCGGGTGGCAATCCCACCTGAGCACATAAGCCCGACCAGCTCGGCACCTAAGCCCAGTTCCGCACTGGCACCTCCTCGCGTAGCTCTTCTACGTGAGTACATAAGCCCGACCAACTCGGCACTTAAGCCCAGTTTCGCACTGGCACCTCCTCGGGTGGCAATCCCACCTGAGCACATAAGCCCGACCAGCTCGGAACCTGAGCCCAGTGCCGCACTGGCACCTCCTCGCGTAGCTCTTCTACGTGAGTACATAAGCCCGACCAACTCGGCACTTAAGCCCAGTTTCGCACTGGCACCTCCTCGGGTGGCAATCCCACCTGAGCACATAAGCCCGACCAGCTCGGCACCTGAGCCCAGTGCCGCACTGGCACCTCCTCGCGTAGCTCTTCTACGTGAGTACATAAGCCCGACCAACTCGGCACTTAAGCCCAGTTTCGCACTGGCACCTCCTCGGGTGGCAATCCCACCTGAGCACATAAGCCCGACCAGCTCGGAACCTGAGCCCAGTGCCGCACTGGCACCTCCTCGCGTAGCTCTTCTACGTGAGTACATAAGCCCGACCAACTCGGCACTTAAGCCCAGTTTCGCACTGGCACCTCCTCGGGTGGCAATCCCACCTGAGCACATAAGCCCGACCAGCTCGGCA
>KQ991567.1:163169-193520 GCA_001598015.1 Dorcoceras hygrometricum | reverse complement strand
CGAAAGCCCGAGATGGTTCACACCTGCATAAAATGAAGGCTAGCGGCCTCGAGGATGACAAGGTCGGGCACACTCTTCACCAAGTCAAAATCCTGGTCGGGAACCAGGCGACGGATGAAGTCCAAGGAGACGGAGCCCGAGGGCTTGGCCATGAAGGAGATGGTAGAAGTATCCAGAAGTACATAAGGGGCTTCGGTTGACTGTTGCTCGGGAACTGCTTGCGCCGTATCGACTGGCTCGTTGATTGGCTCCTCGAGGATGAACACCCGAGCAGAACCGTGGCCCCCTCTTCATGGAGGCGCTTCTTACGCCTCTCCCTTCCCTCTGAAGAGGTTTTTCTCTTCTCCTTGCTCGGGGCGCGAGAGCTAGAGCTTTCTCGGGGTTGGCCTTCCTTTCCTTCAGGGCCTTCATCATCTCAGCCTTTGTCATCCTGTCGCCTGCAAAGATAAAACGTAAGTTAACAGGTCAGATCTCAGGAATAGTAAAGGTAGCGCAAAAAAGACGGTGGAGATACCTAAATCCCCGACCAGCTGAACATTTTTCCCAGTAAATCTAAAATGACACAGGAGATCCTCCTCGATCAACTTCTGTGCATCAAAACACTTCCCGCTCACAATATCTAAGAATTGGGTCAGGTCGGGTTTCTGCTCGGGAGTCGGGGGAGGCAAGGTATGGGCGTCATGCCGCCACGACATGTCCAACCCCAGGGTTCTCCCGGCTCGAGATACGTTTAATAAAAAAATATCTACTCATCCACCCTTTATGAGAACTCGGGTTACACCTATACACCCGAGCTCTTTCTTGGTGGAAATGTAAAACTTCCCGGTACCCAACTTCTTAATCTGGAGCAGCCACATCAAGGTATAGGTCAAGATGGGGACCCTATAAAACTTAAGCAAAATCCCTAAGGAAAGCAGGGAGCTAAAAGAGTTCGGGGTGAGTTGGCTCGGGCTAACCTCGATATGGTCACAGAAGCCCGTAATGAATTTAGGAATAGGGAACCTAAGACCCCTATCTATTTGGTTTATGTAGAAGGTATGGAAACCGGCAGGGGACGATGAGCTCGGGCATGTATATGGGGGACTACCACCTCATATAGCTCAGATATCCCTGCTTTCTCCTTAATGGAAGAGATATCCGACTCCCTAAGGGTGGAAGCCTTAATTTCATACCAGGTACATCCTTGGGCAGCTAATCGTGCCTCGTCCTGATCAATTCTAAGTAGCCTAGCCCTATGGTGTGTTGAGCTCGGGATCTCGCTTTCCCTATGACTAGCCTCGGTAGGTGAGGAACGATCTATGGATTCTGCTACTCTCCTAACCAAGTTACTATCGGGGGAAGACATCTCTACCAAAGGCTAATGAATGATAATGACTTACGAAAGGTCGGGAGGCAGTAAAAATAGCTCGGGAGCAGATTGAAGATTGGGCAGAGTTTCGACGCTAAAAAAGAGCAAAGATAAAAATGAATGGAAAACGCTGCCTATTTATAGGAACTCCGAAGAACTTTTCAACCATCAGATCTCCATCCAAGTGAACGGCTCAGATTACCTCGGGAACTCTAATCGACGCCTCGAAACCAGAGCTAGAGATCATATTGACCGTCCGATCAAAATTAATCAAGGGCTGAGAATAACTTCACACGGATCGTGGTTTTCCTCAGAAAACACTATCACGGCTAAATCTTGGCCAGCCGCAGGAGATTGATCAGAAGTAAGGGCATGGCATTATGCAGGCCACGTTTCTCTTTACGGGCGCGTATTTCAGCTCGGATCCCGACCTCAGTTATACATACTCCTATAATTCAATTCTTCGTCTAGGACTCTCGGCGGGGGATACTCCTGATGCCCCCAGTCGTCACCTCGGGACCCGAGGTCAATACACGCCCTGCCTCCCGAGCTATGCACCTAGAAGCGGGAGGTCACCCGAGGACTGAGCGACCTCAGTTATACATACTCCTATAATTCAATTCTTCGTCTAGGACTCTCGGCGGGGGATACTCCTGATGCCCCCCAGTCGTCACCTCGGGACCCGAGGTCAATACACGCCCTGCCTCCCGAGCTATGCACCTAGAAGCGGGAGGTCACCCGAGGACATGCGCTCAGTTCGGGAATATTGCTCGAGGACATGTCATATTCACCAGAGTCCAGTCCGGATACGTCTTTCCTTATTTGAAGAATCATCGGTCGATACACCTTTCCTTATTTAGCGAGAGGATCCCGAGGATCGCGGAGAATATTCGCCGAGATATTCTCCTTTCCACCGCCTAGCCCCTCTATAAATACCAGGTATGTTCCTTCATCCCAGTCACATTCATTCTTGCACTCACTTGCTCTCACACCACATATTTGCTCTCATTTTCTCTCATGCGCACTACTTGACTTAAGCATCGGAGGGGCTTCGCCGGACACACTTCCGACGCCCTCTGATCTGTGATTTGTGGTTGCAGACACCAAGGAGAAGCACCTCCCGCCTACCAGTGTCCGACGCTCCCGAGCTCCCGACGTGGTGGTGTTAGCTCGTCGGCTGAGATAATTTGGCTACATCAAAGATCAAACGTCCGTTATATTGAAATAAATCGGAGGTAGATGTGCTGGGTCGCCCTTGATACCGTTCTCTCTTCGTCTTCTTGTTTTTGTTACAGAAGGCTTACTATTTACGTGAAAAAGAAATCAATTCAAAACTTCAACCACTAAACATTCATCTCTTGAAATTGACATAAAAATAAATGAATTATCCTCCAAACTTATAAACCAAATATTTTTGTGGAAAGTTGTGAAAGCTTTTGAGAGTGCACTGTTGGGGCCTCATCTACTCAAACTTGTCATCATCTCGAGTCACAACATCATTCTCATCTGTACACGATCAGATCTAATAAATCTATGACTCAACAAGTTTGAACTTTATTAAATATAATACATGCATATCCACATGCAGTCAACATATGCTATGCTTGAAATACTTTACTTCAAGACATGAAGACATCCACTCAAAACAATAGCGTCATAAATAATGACGTACTCCTTTATTTCGAGAGATCAACATTTTAGATAAATCATAGTACTAGGCTAGCATGGCTCTCGGGTACGGATAACAATTTTCCCCGTGAGTTTGGGGCCCGTGTGGGAAAAATACGAACGAGGCGGGTATGATGATTTTTTGTAAATCCCTGAATTAAATGGGGATGAGGATGATAATAGTACCCCATGCATTACTCCTCGAACCTGACCCGACATATATATATATATGTGTATATATATTTGTTTAATAACATATTATTAAGTATAATAATATGTTATAGTAAATAATATATATTATCTATATATTAGAAGTGTATATGTAATAACAATATAGAATAATAAATAATATGTATATTTAATATATTAGAGGTGGAGATGATGTCTCATCCCCGAACCGATTACCAAAGGGATGGAGATGGGGATCCTCGATTTATTCAGATGAGGGGATGATTATGACAAAACCGGCCCCACCCATCCCATTATCGTCCCTACTCCCGGGAACTTTTCACCGTTTCACCAATTTCATCAACTAACATGACTACCTACTTATCACCACTTTTGTCAATGTCACATTTTAAGGCAGCCCAGAACCTCTCGCAGAACCTTGTTCTCTCACCCTGTTTTTGGTCACATTCAACTCACATCTCTTAAAAATATTTTTCATAGAAATTGCTTTACATGTCATTCTGCAGCCACGAAAATTCCTCATTATTCATATAACAAGTTGGTTGTCCGTGCAAACGTCTTATAGAACATAATGACAAAATCTTTTGGTGTAGTTCCATGCCTTTCACCGGGCTACTCGAACGTCAAAAGGTCTCTACGAGTCACTGGAAAGTCCATAACATCACATTCGACTCCAACCTAAAATATCTAATTTTTTTACTCTTTATGTATGTTTAGGAACTAATTTTTCTGTCAAAAGATCCTCAAATGTTGTTGTCATGACCTTTACATTCCAATCAGGTATGTCGGAATTCAATAAACCAAATCATCACACAAAATAGGAGTGAACCAGGGACAACGATAACGAACGAACATCTCGACCAAATGTAGCGACAAGGCTTCAAAATATCCAAACCAACATCAGCAATACATAAACTAGTAAAAATTCACGTGGCATCTCCACGATAGATGGTTCAACTCCAACTCTGACAAGATACATAGAATAAGACATAACCGAGAGACCAAACGACGCTAACCAACCTCACTACAAGCTCCTCTGGTGGTCTGTACACTTGGTGTTGTAAAACTCGTTGGATGACCTATCATGGTGCCAAAAGCAGCCACAGTTGCCCAACAGTTAATAACAGCACAATAAATGTAAAGCATGCATAAACATATTTATGAAATGGATATGAAATACATTAACTGGGTTCAATAAGTATTTGAGAAACAAGAACAGATAAGCGGAATGATAACAACTATAACAATACTCGAGCAACGAGCAACAACACACAAGGGAGCTATATCGTCATGCAGCTAATACTCGCTGCCAGGTATGTAAGATATCATGATGTGTCCGACAAACACCCAGAACTTAGCCTCCATTTGTCTATCAATGATAAACAGGAATGGCATGATATCAAAACACATGTAATTCAATTTTCCAAGCGCATATTACATAGAAAATACATCAAAGGAACCAAAAATTATATTTCGGTATCAGTTTAGAATCTGGATTAAAAATCCTGTAACTGAGTTCGAAAGAGTAATGTGTGCCAATATCACAAATCAACGGTGATGATCAACAAGAAATGATAGGGCTCAATATGCAATGTCATAATGTTGTGCCCTATTTCTAAA
Source organism: Dorcoceras hygrometricum (assembly GCA_001598015.1). Classification (NCBI taxonomy): domain Eukaryota; kingdom Viridiplantae; phylum Streptophyta; class Magnoliopsida; order Lamiales; family Gesneriaceae; genus Dorcoceras; species Dorcoceras hygrometricum. Next base: position 188,695 of record KQ991567.1, on the reverse strand, counting down.
TGCCATATAATTCCACAAATAGTCCAACAAGTTAGCAACAAAGCATTCATAGCCAAGCAACTCACAAAATCATCAAAGAATGCACAAAGCCCATAATACATACAAACAAGATTTATGTGTTACCGTTGTATGTTACCGAAGTATAACAAATATCGTGAGAACCTGAAATTTCCAACATGTTATTCAGTTAAATTCTTATGTAGCCAAATAATGCCTAGTTATGATCATAAAGTGATGATTAATGGTCATAAAAGGTGACCCTTCAAACTCCCCAACCTCTCCTATATATAAAACACTTCAAAGATGAAGAAATTTACTATAGAAACATCAAGAAATCCTATCAAAATCGTGCAACAGGCTTCCCCATTTCGAAAACAAGAGGTTGAAGTTTTGAGCATTCCAACAACCATCTGAAGATCTAATATCCGGAACCTATTGTCATTGCTACAGTTCTTAGAATACGATATCCACCATTCAGAATATGCTCCTATATGTTTTGAATACTAGGTAAAAAAGTTTATTCTAATCCAACGGTTAGATTTCGATAAAACAAATTCTCAAAAATGGTGCACACATTACACGTAAGGAAACAGCAGCTTCTGTTTATCATCCCAAAATGATTTCGAATGACATCAATATCATATCTCCACCGTTCAAATTTTACTTCCTTACGTCTTACATATGGTGTCCAAATTCATTCTAAACCAACGGTTAGAGTTTTGTAAAACTCTTTTGCACTAATTCTGTACAGATTCAATACGAGAAATTCGCAGTTCTTGTCCATCGCTTAGAAACGGTTACAAATTACCACGAACTCCGATCTTGACCGTTCAAAAGGTATTTCATTATGTGTCACATATGTTGTTTAAATTTTATCCTAATCCAAAGGTACTACTGTACCGATAATTTACGACAAAACTATAGCTTCATTTCACCGTCCCGATATTGACTCAAATGGCTTAAAAACCCGATATTTTCCATTCACAATTTATTTTTTTCTTTTGTGGACATGTCAACCAACTTTGGGCCTGATCCAACGGTTCCGTATGCCGAAGAGGCTTATAAAATATCAATGATTTTCATAATTATGCAAGTTCAAAAAAAATCTCTATATTCGTGATCCACTTCGAGTAGAAATCAGATACTGAATCAAGCATTTCCACCAGATTTCTCATATTTTGTGCAGTAATCAGTTAAGTCGGCTTTTGTTATGTATTCATTATCTATATAATTGTTCATGCTATATTCTGTTCTGAAATTATCAGCAGAGCACTTGTTTTGTGTCAAATGCGTGTTATGATTCATGATATGCATGTCAGTAATCTTTGGTCTGTTTAGTGCTGATATGAATCGAATTGATATGAGAATACAGAATTCTACATTCTGAATCATATGATATGATTAAGTTAGAGACTAATTAGTAGTACTCAGAATTCTGCACTATAAATCACTATGTGATTAAGGCCTCGCCCCTTATAGGAGTAAAAATTAGGACTGATCAGTAAACCATGAAAAGAGTGGAATATCAATGCTACTTATTTTCTGATCTGTTCAGTGTTCTTGAAATGTTTTCAAGTTCAGTTCAGTTTGTATATATATGCATATTCTTGTTATGCTCGAATGGTTACCCCACTTGCTGAGTATTTCCCCAAACACTTGCCTTTATTTCCCACCCATATAAGAATGAACATATTGAAGAAATGAACAAGACATATTTTAGGACCGGTGAAAACTTATTTAATCTTGTTATTTCGCTGTCACATTTCTGTATTCAAGTTGTAAAGACAATCATTTTGATTATGTAACAGACTGGTTTTGAGCTATACTACGAGGCTTGGTGTTTGCAATGAATAATAAACATCAATAGTGTTCACCTCCAGATCCGTTCTCGAGGCGTGACACCTATACAAATTCACATATTGTCCAATGCTCAAATTTGATCTCTCCGGCCTAAAAATAATAATACAAGATGAATAAATATCATAAATTACCACCAAGACGTCAAATATTACAACTAACTTCCTAAAATCAAAGCTGAAATGAACAATAGGCATAAAAACATCATAACATTTTTTATACTATTTTAAATGCATCCCCACAAGTTTTCATATGAAAGATAAACTCGAAGAACAATTCATATTCACAACACTTTGCCAACTCGTAGGGAAAAAATGATCTGCAAGTTACAGCTATCCGAGTATCGTAAAATTTGGCACAAATTGACATTTCTAAATTCCTACACTCAAAAATTCTAGATATAGTAAAAAAATCACAACATCAACAGCAAAACACGACTTGAAAATTTCAGTAGAAAATTCATATATAATCCATATGTTACCCATCAAGCTAACCTACTTCTTTACAAGTTCACTTCAAAACATAATTCCAAATACCAACACACAAATCACAGTAATTACAGGAACAGACGCAGTTCAGATGCCAGGCTTCACCTGCGGCTTAAGGAAAAAAATTTGAACTGTGTACCACCTGAGCAAAGCTAAAATCAACTAAATGTAGTCGAAAAATCGAAGGAAAACAGAGCACAGCTTCTGCTCGTAAACTAGGTTTCGAACAACTTGAACTAGAAGAACAAAGTTTACGAATATATCCTAGAGACGAAGCTTACCACGAGTACTACACTTCTCGCACAGTTCTTGATGATTTCCCATGGATGAGGGTGGCGTTTCAGCGACGACAAAGACTGGGCGTGGGTTGAAGACGAAGAAGAGAGACAGAGTCAACGGGTTTGACCCGGAACCGGACCCAAACTGGGACATACAGGTTGCGGATTTTGTAACCCATCGACCCGTCGGTTCCGACCAAGAACCGACCCGACGGTTCGACCTTAATATTTTTTTTCGAGCGCAACGTTAAGAATGGGACCCCCTAGGGTTGCGATATAACCTGGTGCAACATTGACTATACCTAGTCCACCCGACCCGATCACGCCCCGATCTGGCCTATTTCCTGACCAACATGAGCTTAATCTCTTCAATGCACAAGAGTTGGTCAAGGAAGACATGTTATACCATTTTGGGTTCAGTCAAAAAGGGGTCAACCTAAGAGGGGACTTAGGTATCTCCATCATGCCCCATTTGTCTTTTCCCATAACCTCACTATCCTGACATATTTAACCCATTTATATTGTTTTGGAGTTGATAGGATGGGGAAGTAGTGCTGTCAAATGGGCTAACTCGTTGTTAGGATCGATTTGAAAGGGATAGCAGGCGCTGTTGTTAAGAATTAAAAATTTTGTGCGCTGCTATTTCACAGATGAGGTGCAATACCTCTGGTTCTTGAACATTGAAAAATACAGAGCACCGGAGACAGATCTGGTATGTAAATAAAACATGCGGAAAACACCAAAACTGAATCCTATATTTTAAAACATCACAAACAGATTTATGTGCAACATAAATCTGTTCGAGACTTACTCTGTGTGTGTGCTAACTGTGTATGCGTGAATGCTGAATATAAATGCAAGTGCTGAAAGCTTAAAGAATACAATACTCCATTGATTTGTTTCTGGAAGTTCGGACTTCAATGTCCTACATCTCCCCTTCTTCCACCTCGGAAGGCTCCACTAGAAGATTTGATCTATACAACGTGTACAGACCCGATCCCGCAATCAGCAGCTGCGAGAACTCCTAGACTCTACCAGCCCTCGGCTGTTCACTCAGAACTTGTTTACGTCTCTGTTCAAAGACTACATACACAGAGTTTAACGTCATCGTACTTGGACGGTAACTGATTGTGAATTGGTTTTGAGATTCATTCACTAATGAATGTGAATGAATCTCTGTGTGTGAGATTTTTACAATGAAGCGCTCAACTCTCTGTAGTTTCTCTATTTCTCACACACTAGGGAAGTTGCTCTACAAAAGCTGGTTAAGGACTCAGCAGTCGACGTCGTTGTAAGCTCCTCTCTAATGGTGGTCGACTGCTTCGTACTGCTATTTTTCTTCCCTCTGCCTGTGCACTAAATCATCGCACAGTCATCGTTTTCTTCATCCTCGTCTTCTCCCTTAAATAGCCTTTGTTCAAATCAAATCCGTTGGACACAAATTCTTCCCATTCAAATGTGTTCTTTAAAGTACCAACAGGGATTGTCCTTTGTGTCCTTTCTTTTGCAGGCCATTTTGTCGTCTTCAACATTTTAAATAAGCTCAGCAGTTGACATCCAGCTTTGGTAATTCTTCATAATAATTCGCCAACTGCTTCGCTACTGGTTGTGTCTTCGACTGCTGCGACTGGTTATATCCTGTCGACTGGATATGCAAAGCATTGTAGCCTGCGACTGGATCCACTGTAGCTCGCGACTGGTACATCAACTTGCGACTAGATGCATATCAGCAGTTGGTTGTCCAGACGTTGGTCGTGAAATGCTTGCGACTTGATTACCCAACAATTGGTTAGATCAAACGCTGTCGTATCAACTTATTCAAACGACATCGTTTGCTATGCATCCTCGACTGGTTAAATATAACGTTGTAGCTCTCGACTGGATGTACTGTAGCTTCCTGCTGGTTATTTCCATCGCAAAGAGCATCTACTGAATCTTAGCGCGAAGGCAAAACGCTGTCGTATCTATTAATCCAAACGACATCGTTTTGCTATCACTAACTTCAAGTACCAACTGCTGGTTGCACTGTAGCTCTCTGCTGATTGCTGACGTCACTGCTGACCTCATCATCGCTGAACCAACTCTTGCGCTTCTTTGTCAACTGCTAATTGTGATGACATCACTGCTGATGTCATCATCGCTGATTCCAGATCTTGCGCTTCTTGTCAACTGCTGATTCTTGATTTCTTTCAATCAGCAATGCTGACGTCATCGTTGCTGCTCGCAGCTTCTTCCAGTAGACATGCTGACGTCATCATTGCTGAATCCATATTTCTCTTTGCTTCAATCCAACAGCTGATTTCTTCTTTCTTTGCGCTACTGATTCCAGACTTCTACTGTCCATCTTCTTCTTCGACATATCTCCAGCAGACTTCATAGTTTCTGTTCCAGCTGGTTCACGCTCTCTTAGCAATTATCATATCTGCTGGTCTAATTTGGCCTCCGCCTGATTACGAACAACTGACTCAACTTTGGACGTCTCCATTGCTAATCCAGCTGCCGTCTAAGTGATGAAACAAACCAGCTGTGAACTTTATCTTTTACCATCGACTGGACAAACTTCTACTGCTCATCTTCTTTGCGCAATATACTTTTTCCTGTTGATATCTGCACACTTCGTAGATTTGTTAGAAACACAATAATAAGTTTTGTGTAATTCAAAATTCAATCTGGATCCGTTGACACAGATCCATCACTCGTCTCGCCCCGCCTCGCCGTGGACCGCATTTAGACGGGTCGGGCCAGCCCAACAATCTGACGGGCCAACCCACCACAACTAAAATATTTTTCTTCGAGTTTGGTTATAATTATTATTTGAGCATTAATGTATTCAATGATCATATATTTTATTTAACATGCTCCATTAGGCTTACTTTCTTCTAACTCTTTTATGCAGTTCGATCACTTAACATATTACCTTATAATATAAATTAAATTACACGTAGAAGTAAATTACTTCTTGAAATTTTTTTAATTTTACAATGGCACATTAATAGTTGTCATCTGAAAGACTTCAAAAAAAGAAGAATAGCCCAAAATGCAAGTAAAATGCTATTTTGACTCCAATAGAAAATTATAAAAAAATATTAATAATATAAATTTTATTAGTTTTACTAACCCGCGGGCCAACCCGCCTAGCCCCGCCCGTCTCGCTTTAACCCTTGACCCAAACGGGCTATCATTTTAGTAACTAAACCCGTCTATTTTTCATGGTGAGATGGGCTAACCCCAGATAGGCGGGAACACATAAATGATGCAGTCCCTGAAGGATAGAAAGGGCCAAGGGCGAGGTCACACCGAGCTCCCACCAATTCCCGAGCAAGGGGAAAACAAAGAGGAAGGTTTCCGCTACCGGGGAGGAGAGGCCTAGGAAGCAAAAGGCGAAGGAACCTGAGGTGGAATTTATCCCTATGGTAGACTTGAAGTCCCAGCATGCGAGCCAGTTACCTCGGGGAAGGTGCTAAGCAGAGACAAGTTGGTCTGTTTCTCGAGGTCCTACACTTCCTCGAGGTATCCGTCATGGACTCCCCCTGGGGGCTGGTTTCCTTGGAGACGCCTACATTGGACCCAGACAAGGACCTCGAGATGGTTCAGAAGACTCCCCAACACTCCAGAACCCTGGGCCTCCACTTCATGCAGGTATTCACCATCTTTAAGTTGTTAACTCACTATTATATCTTTACATTTTCTAAACCGGCTTTACTTTGGCAGGTCATGGTCTGGGGGCGAAGCGGCCAATAGTCTGTTCCGAGCCCACGATGAGGTCTCCTTAACTAGGCGATCTCTGGATTGGGTATTGAGCCACCACGACTAACTAATGCGGATAGCTTTCATGGTAACTCCTCCTACAAAAACAATGGACCTACTTGAGTTTAATTAGCGGTGGCCCGTCGGAAAGGTGCCAAAACAGGTTGCAAGTTTGGTGGGCTAGCAAGCCATTTTTAAATTTTTTTTGTAGATAATATTTCACCTAATTAGTGTATATTTTGATAAATTAAAACGGTTATAGATATGTTGTTAGTATGTTTTTCTGTACATTATTATTGTTGCATGGGCCGGCCATTTGACAACCTATATCAATTACCCTTGGTTTTAGATAAATGATAAAAGTTAATAAACAATAAATGATATTTCCATTTTACATTACCATTTTTTTCCAAAAAAGCCAATAATTTCCTTTTTTTCATTCTTATTTTATGTTTTCATTTAATGCCTTTTATGCTACGAATATTTAAAAATTTAAAAAGTTACATTCTCATCTTAGATCGACATATTTCCCATAAAAATTATCCACCTACACATACATCTAAAGTTACAAACTTCAAAAACAAAGCCCAGAACCCAGTTGGCCTACCCAAATATTTTTAAACGTAACGAGACTCCACGTTTACCAATATATATTTGTTTCCCAAAACAAGATGATTACAGATTTTCACAAACTTTCACTCCACTAGCCAAAAGTATTTGAGCACAACAAACTAAAATGAAAAACACTATTTACGAGTTGAATGAATTGAGCACTACACCCACATGTAGTAACTCAAAACAATTCAATCAAATTTTAATTTCATTTGGTTTCCTCATCGAGTCATTCCTCCTTCAACCACCGGAGCCATGACTACCTCACGGTTGTGCCTCTCCACGTTTCCATGCCATCCTGCATTATTCAAAAACAATTTATACATCAACTTTCAGAAGTTATATACATGTGTGTGTTCTAGAATCGTTGATGGGTTGTAATTATGAGACTGTTATATTGTCAAAATAGAGTGATTAATGTATGATATAAAACAAGAGTTACCAATTTTCATATTGTATCCACGAGACTTGAGCTCCCGATATTCTTGGCAGAGAGCACAAGATTCACAGAAGCAGTGAACCAGACAATCCCCACATGGAGACTCATGCAACGAGTAGTTTTGCCTCATTTTTGACCGATAGAAACATGAATAACAGCAAGGGCAAGCTGTCACACACGCTATCACTGCGTATAAGGCTCCACTCTGCCCACATGCTGCACCAATTTAAGTTGCATGTCAAGTCGATGCTTCTAATAGAAGTATATTGGTAAAATTTTCAAACTCACGTGAAATTTAGTTAGTGGAGGAGGAATCAAAACTGAAGAAGTAAGTGAAAAGAAAACATTTTCACCAATAATCAACGAATAATTGACACCAAGATTAATTTAAAAAGGAAAAAGGGAAAGATATATGGAGAAACTTACAGCTCGATCCTTTGTCAACAATCTCAGCAATTCGCCCGAAAGTAATACAAGGGCACCAGCACGTCACGCAGCCTGATACAATCATGATAATGAAATGAAAACCCACAATTTTTTTCCAAAGAAAATAAAAGAATTGGGAGAAGGCAAGATAGTTGGTAGGCATAAAATTAATGAACCAAAGCTTACAGTTTTCAACATCCGAGAAGCAATCGAATAGGCCCGTAGACCAGGGGAACTGAGGTTTTGGCGGAAGACGAGGTCGGGGCTGGCCGCCCTTGTCCGAGTAAAACGCCGATGAAGTGACCGGACTCCCTTCCGAAACGGCATCGGCTGATGCGGTTTTGTCCGAGAATTTCTTATACTCGGTCGAGTTTGAAGAATGCATTATTGATTTGATGGGATCAATCAAATTATTTTTACTGGGGAAGTCAGCAGAATAAATGGACTGTAAAGTGGATAAGAGTTTACGTATTTGGAATCATGATTATGTGCAATAAGTATATATACGTGTGTAATGGTTAATAAACTATAAACCGACTTATTCTAAACGTGAAAAGATCAACGCGCGCGTTTGTTGACCGTAGAATCCAAAAACATGAAATTTCTCGTCATCTGGGTGCGCATGAGTGATATAATAATAATAATAATAATAATAATAATAATAATAATAATAATAATAATTTATGATGCAATCCTTTTTTTCCCACACCAAAGCATCGAGGTTTGGAGTTCGGGAGCTTTATGCTCGGAAGTTAAGTAGATGTGAGCTAAGTTGAGTATATGTTTTAGATGACTTACAAACATAGATATTAGTTAGAGGACATTTTCGAAACCCCTCCGATAATTAAATTAGGTCGAGTCGTCGGAAATATAAAAGAGAGATGTATACAAAGCTTAGAGTTTGTGAGAATGTTAATGATTGTAAAGTGAAGCATACTTGAGTTCTTTATAAGGGCTTATCGCGTGGCTGATGCGGGCACGTTACCTGATTAGTGATGCGCTTGACAGGGTCTTACGGCTAATGTTATACCTGAGTTGACCATTTCTGCAAGTGAGATATCTCCTTGATTCTTCGAGATTTAGACATATTCAATGCATATTTGATGTACTATCATAGGCGTGATATCACGTTTTAGAGTAATAGATCATGCGATACTAAAAAGACCCTTCCTCGGATCTCTTACCTCGAGCTTCCAATGTGTTCTATTCAAAAGCGTGGAGTCATCGATCCTCGAGTTCCAAGGTGCAGTGACGAGGTATCATGAGTAGTGTTCAGGTCCTGAGGTGCAATGACAAGATATCAATAGAAATACTAAAGTCTCGAGGCGTAACAAATGAGATATCATAATATTATTATTATTATTATATTTGTAACAATACATTATCATCATCATTATCGTACAATTGGTCCGCGTCATAGCCATATTTCAATATTTTACAAATAAAATTAAAAGAAGAAAATGATTAAGACATCTATTTATATAGATTATAAGGAATATTATAAGAACAACACTTTATATCTAATATAAAAACCAAATGAGCCGATAAAAGTGGTCGCATGTCTTTTCACGTGTCATATTTATTGGACATTTTTCACCCAATGCTGACACGTCACATTGCCATTGAATTGGTTTTCTTTGATCAACTAATTATTGATTGATCTTCATTATGTTTTGTATTGAAAGGAAACGGTGGATCCACAGCAGGCCTTGCTCAAGGGCTGAGTACATTGAGGCCCGATTCTCCTCTGGTTGGTTATGTCTTTTATGTTTGTGACTTTGCAATGGGCTAGGGTTGGAGGGTTTACTCAATATCTTTATTTTTAAGAAAAAAAGTAAAACAGAGAATAAAATTAATATCAAAGGAAATGAGATTGCATTTGGATTTATTCACTTAAATTTCATTGATTTTGAATTCTTCGATAATATAAACTCTATATCGTACCCTACTCATTGGTACTCATTTATAGTAATCGCAATTGGATTCAGATTACTCCCAATATATTATAAGGATTTGAAATTCATTATGAGTTTCAATTGCAGTATATATATATATAACAGAAGATGGACTTGAAATTTTTAAATATATATAAGATATTAAACAGTAGTGCTTTAAAAATCAATTAATTTCAAATCTATTTGTTGATTAAATGTACATGGGAAAGACTAATACTGACATCAGTGACCTGAAGCTCTTCGTAAGTCATTTTGTTGATGTTGCTCCACTTGATCTGGTTTGTTTGGTGGACCCTAAAAGTGTGGCGTCGGATTTTAGCGGATAATACTATATTTGTTGGTGATGGTAACAGTGGCAGGTAAGGAGTAAGACTGGTCTGTAAGGATATGAGATATCACTGGCAGTTAGGTATGAACCTCCCCGGACTCATACGCTAACATACCGACTCCACCGCATATGTGCACTCTGTGATACGACATATATAAATAAATAAGGTTGTACATTTCCTAAAAACTATAGTCTTTCGCCTAATAATAAGCGCTTGATATTAACAATCTCATTACAAATTATAAAACCTGCAATAAATAGAAAACCATGTCATCAGAACAAAACCGAACTGCGACTTGCATTTAATTTTCCTATTTTTGAACTAAATAAGTTAAGATCCTAAGGTGATTTGGCATTAGATGGATTATGCCGATTGAAAGTGTCAACCCATGACTTAACTAGTCCAAAAAATAAACTACGTAGATAAAGGAATTAAAGTGGTCCTAAACCTTATCATATACTGTAGAGAATAATTCATAAATATAATAAAACTTCTATGTATTTAACAGAATTATCAGAAACTCGAGAGAATATTCATGTTTCATATAAATAATGTTACAACATATATAAAGGTTTTAAAGTGGTCCTAGGGCTTTAAGATACGTACTGTAGACAATATTTTATTTATATAACAAAACTTCTACGATTTAAAAGAATTATCAAAAGACTCGAGGGAATATTAATTTATAAAATAAGGTCCTCAAGGCACCCGGGAAACTAATTTTTTGTCTCATTTTAATTTCTTAGAGGAAAGAAAATCTTGGGACTAAATCCTAGGGAAATAAATACATAATGCACGTGTCGATCAAAGGCTGCATGGGGGGTGGAAATATATTTTATTTGTCATGTCTAGGAAGATGAGATATTTATCCATGTGTGCGCTTCAACTTTTTGTCATTTTACATATAAACAACTGCGGTTACATAGATATTTATGAAATATCTGTCACGTAGTATGCCCATATGTTGACTTACAATGTTCTTTCCTAACAAATGTTAGGTGTAATGGATCTTACTGTCGACATTTAATAAGTAAGCTTTTAGATATTAATATAGATCAATTTTAAATTGTTGAAAGTGATGTATACTACTGAAGTAGGACCACTCTACAAATATAAATAAATATAGTAATTAGAGATAAGTGAGAGCACTTTGTATTATAAATACGAGGTATGATCAACGATGCCTCCACTCCACTTGCAAATAGTTTGCAACACAATTTCATTGATATTTGCAAATATTGATTCACGCAAACTATTGCGTATACATTATCATCATAAACAACAAAAACATGGGAACACTGTCTGAATATGAACAAGCAATCCCCGGTCTTCCACGAACCAGCAGCTGTAAGAGCACAACCAAGATCATCCCAGCCGCATACATGAGATCAACTTCCGAAGACGACTACGTACGCTACCGCTGCCTCGTCCGCCGTGCGTCCTCCACCGTTAACACCTTCTTCAAATCCTTGCTCTCGATCCTTTCTTTCCCATCCATGCTACCCTCATGCAGATGGCTCAGCCTTCCAACGCAATACCAATCCATTACCCCCACTCTCGGCCGGAAAGTCACGGGACGCTCTTCGGGAACCGCCGTGGGAACGTCAGCTTCGCGGTCCAGAGCGATCTCGCATCCGAGCCTGTTCTACTGCTCGAGCTTAGCGTTTTGACTTCATCCCTGGTGAAACAAATGTCCAATGGGCTGGTGCGGATCGCGCTCGAGTGTGAGAAGAGCTGCGCGCCTCCGGAGAATAGGAGGATGCTGCTCCGGGAGCCCGTGTGGACAATGTACTGCAATGGGAGGGACTGCGGGTATGCGCTGTCCCGTCCATGCAGTGAGTCTGATTGGCATATTCTGAGCAAGGTGAGGAGTGTTTCCGTCGGGGCGGGAGTGATTCCTGTGGTGCAGGACGTTCAGAAGAGCGGCGGCGCGTCGGAAGGGGAGTTGCTGTACATGAGGGCTCGGTTCGAGCGTGTTGTGGGGACGCGTGATTCCGAAGCGTTCTATATGTTGAATCCTGATGGGAATGGAGGGCCTGAACTTAGCATTTTCATGCTTAGAATTTGAATAATCGGTGGACAGAAAACCATGGCAGAACAAGAAGATACTGTGGTCTCGCGTGTCTTTTTTTGTTTGTTTGATATATGGGATCGAGTTGTACGTGTTTTCGAATAAATTTAAGTGTTGATTTTAATTTACCGATTAACCGTATCTGATATTTTTCCGTCTAATATTAGACGTTGAAGTTGATTTGGTTATGGCATCTGTTCTTAATTTACGTATATATAATCGGGTTACATTGGTCAAGTAATGCTTGTAATGAAAATATTAATGTCGCATCGCATGCAAGGTTCTTCGTGATATAGTTGCCATGACAATATTATATTAAAGTACCTTTTATGTGTTAAACTTCATCATGACTCTATATCTTCCATTTGTTTAGGCTTGTATGTTTTTACAATTACACAAATTACGAAAGTATTTGGAAATGTTAATGTATAAAGTAATTTTATTCTTTATCCTTATTAAATGAATTATTAAATTGTTGGGTTAAACACTTAAACGTGCATGTGTGAAAGTAGTAGTAATAGCAGTAGTAGTGGTTGTAGTAGTAGCAAGATGAATGAACTCATGGGAAGCTCTCGTGTTTCAAGATACTGATGTTTTGTCGCTTGCTCTGGTTGGCTAGGTGGACCAGAGTGATGTCAGATCTAAACATGTGATACTATCTCTATTGGAGATATGGTCAGTGGTAGTGGAAGGATAAGACTGATCTCTAAGGGATATATGACAGCATCAGGAATTAGACACACACTTTTTCATACTCATGATTTTAACAGCTTAACCTTGATACACACAATAGTTGCACTCTATGCTCTCATGTGTATAAGGAGATAAAGTTATATATTGTCTAACAACTATAGTTTGTGGTCTAATATTAATTATTTGATCCTAACATAAATAGTTAAATAAACAAATTAAATAGTAGTAGGTTGGTAGTATGAAAAATAATACTAGAAATTAATAATAAACTATACAAGTGAGACGGATGAAAAATAAATTAGTTATATATGTTTGACGGAAGGAGAAATAGATTACAAATATCGAATATTATATATATCACATACCTTTTAACAAACTGTACATTTGTCAAAGCCAGTTTTAAATCGTCTAGTTTTAGAAATCAAAATTGTGAATCAAATCTAAATTTTGCTTTTTATTATTTTAAAACCTATCCAAATTGCCATCGATGAAAAACCAATCGAAAATCTAGCAGATTAGTTCGGTCCATTTCGGTTTCGTTTCTGCCTAGCTAGCTAGAGGTGTGAGTGAGATCATGTGAGAATAAAAAATTAAGAAGGAAAGAGTTGTCGGACTGTGCATATTTAAGAGCGGGCCTACAGTTAAATGCAGTATTTTATTTGTAAAGATAATTTTCAAATAATATTTGAACGATCAACTTTTTGAAACGTATGAGGAATATTTGCGACTATATTTAAATATTGATAAAGATGTCGACGCCCCCGTGACCACCTCGGGACCCGAGGATCGAGCAGCTCACCTAAAGTCCCGACATGCGCTATCAAGATCGGGGGTCACCCGAGGAGTTCGTATGAAGACCTCGGGAGATGGACCAAGGACTCCTACTTAGTTCGGGAATATCTCCCGAGGACTGTTAGGATAAAATTTATTAGTTTTGGTGATAACAAAATAAGACTAGTTGCTACTGGAAAATCAGCCGGTGAACAGGAGAACATTTTTAGTCGACGGGTTGATTTTCAACAGTTGGTCTATTCAGAGAAATTCAGCAGATGGAAGAATTCAGCAGATCAGTCGTTGGTTTGTTTTCAGCAGTTGGACTTCTCAGAGGTAACCAGCAGGTAGATTCTTCCAGGGCATATCAGCAGACAGTTGTTTTAGTTGCAGGCGCAAGCATTTGAGAGTTAGCGTGTTTTGTTAAGGATTGCAAAACGACAGCGTTTGGATAAGTTGAAACGACAGCGTATTGGACTAGCGCTAGGATTCAGTCGTTGGAGGTTGCGTTGTTAATTCAGCAGATGGCTACAGTGAAATATCAGCAGACAGTGGTTTACTTCTATAGTCAACGTATTTCAGCAGACAGGCACTCAAATCAGCAGATGGCTACAGTATTCTTTTGATCCAGTCACTGCTTCTCTTAATCGTTGTAACCAGCAGTAAGGGAGAAACTTATAGTGATCAGCTGGTGCATATCTTTTGGACTTTGAAGCAATCGGCCGTTGCATATCTTTCAGAGGTTATCAGTTGTTGCATAATCACTCGCTCGATTCAAACGTTCATATCAGAGGAAATCAAAGGTGGAGATTGAATCGTACATGTGTTTTAATTGAGGGAATAATATCAGTACTATTCTAGGTAAATAGTACACTATATCAGAGAGCGGTTTACGGCGTTTGCACAAATATGGAAAGACACCAAATTTGCTCTGACATTGTGCGACTTGCCTCTTGGTGGAGCAGGATTTACGGCGTACGAATTGACAGAAATTCAAAAGGAGATTTTGTTGCCTTTGAAGAAATTAATGACCGTTGAGATCGAAGACTATAAATAGCAGAAGTTTGGATTGAAGAACTCTCTCGCTCTCATTCCTTGCTGTTACGCTACCATTTTTACGAGCTATTCTCATATTGCAACATTCTCAAAAAGCTCAAACACTCGAAGAACAAAACCGCTGATCTTTCTAAGATAAACCTTCGAGTCATCTTCTGGTTCACTTGTTGAATCACGTTTCTACATTTTAGAAACCAGAAGATTTACAGTCTCAATAGTGTTGTATCACATTGTAATATTCATTTGAGTCTGTAACGAACATGCTTCTCAAAAGCCGTTCGAAAAATATCATTCATTTGTAAAACCAGCAGCTGCGTCTGCGCTTTAGATTGTGGTGTTGCTAGGAGTTCACCTGGAGCGAGGCTCGGTGATCGGGTGTTTGTAGAAGGACTACACGCATCAAATCTTCTAGTAAAACCTTCCTGAAAAGGAAGAAGGGGAGACGTAGGATATTCATATCCGAACTTCCAGAAACAAACTCTTGACCCTTATCTTTTATTTAACGCATCTATTTATAATTTTAATGTTCGCTGATCGATTGGCTTATTTCCGCACAATATTTGTTAGCCAAGATATCAGCTGCTAAACTGAGATACCTTAAATTTGGTAACTCGGATTTAAGTTAACTACGGCGCTTGTAAAATTGTTTTAAAGGTTTCGAAAAATTTAAGAGTAGGAGTTCATTCAACCCCCCCCTTCTGAACTCCTCCAGCTGATTTCGAACCATATTGATCCTATCAATTGGTATCAGAGCCTGCGTGTCTCAGTATTGAACAGTACTTGTTTGTGCGCTATCTTATATCAATATGTCTACTTCTCACAACAAGATTCCTTTGTTCTCCAGAGAAGATTATGATGAATGGAAGATACGCATGCAAGCGCATCTGCTGTCCTAGATGATGAAATGGGTGATCCTCACTGAAGGGCTGCTGAAGATTATGAAGCCCAATCTAGCGTTTGCTATTTCCAATGGCGAGCCTCAATTCCTTGAGAAGGCCAGACATGAGTACACAAGTGAGGATAAAAAGAAAGCAAACTTAGACAATGTAGCCAGAGACATTCTTTACAAGACGCTGGACAAAGACAAAAATATGTTCAGCAAAATCAAAACCTGCGCCATTGCCAAAGACATCTGGGAAAAGCTGACTCAAATCTGTGAGGGTAGCGACGAGACGAAGGAGAACAAGTTGACGGTGGCTCAGCAGAAGTTTGAGTCCATCAAAATGAAATATGGAGAAACAATGACAGAGTTCGATGAGCGGTTCAGCTGCTTATTTGAGCTGATTATCCGATATGATCTGTTCTAATATCTGAGCTGATCTGAACTATTTCTCTAAGCTTATATGATTCTCACCGCTCTTTTAATATGATCTGAGCTGTTTCTAATTTGTTCTGCTCTGAACTGCTCTAAGCTGATCTTTGAACTGAATACTGTTAATCTGTTCTGATCTGAGCCTGCTCTTCCCTAAGTTGTTCACTCTGAACTGATTCATCTGATCTGATCTGTTGAACTGTAAGCTGAACTCTGATCTGCACTTGATCTCTGAACTGAACGCTTCTCTCCTGAGCTGAAACCTGCTCTGAACTGGTTTCTTCTGTGTTGATCTTCGTTCTAAGCTGGATCTGCTTGGATGTCGTCTGCTGGACCAATTTGGACGTTCTCTACTATTTCAGCTTGGACATCTTCTCAATTGAACTCAGTTCGTCGCTTTCAGCTCGCGTCTGATCTGCTTCAGCTCGCTTCTGATCTGCTACAGCTAGCAGCTTATCTGCTATAGCACGCGTTTTCAGCGCACATCTGATCTAAACTGCTACAGCTTACCTTGACTATATCAGCTTGGACATCTTCTCAATTGAACTCAGTTCGTCGCTTTCAGCTCGCGTCTGACCTGCTTCAGCTCGCTTCTGATCTGCTACAGCTAGCAGCTTATCTGCTATAGCACGCGTTTTCAGCTCACATCTGATCTAAACTGCTACAGCTTACCTTGTGCGCTCAATTAAATCGTTAAAAACATAACAACAGATTTTGTGTTTATCAAAATTAAAATTAATCTGTTACACGGATCCAACAGAAGTATATAATATGCTTCTTGGGGGACTCAAACCCTTGACATCTCTATGATATCAATTGTAAGCGCTTAGCACTAGGCCAAATATTATAGCTTTTGACCAAGGTGCAACTTTATTTCCTTATACATGTGGTAGCGTAGAGTACATCTATTATGTGCATTAAGATCGGGTTGTTAGTCCAATGAGTTCATGGAGATACGTGTCATACTACTGGTGTTGTCTCATATCTTTATAAATCAGTCTTACAGCTCATCCCATCGTCGGCCCTATTACCAATAAAGATAGTATTACCTATTAAGATCTGACATCAAATACGGTTCACCTAACCAACGAGATCAAGCGAGACAATGTCAGTAGCTTGACGTACGAGAGGTTCCTAGGAAGTCACTTATCTCAATACTGCTCGCAGCCATACACGCTTAACCCAACAATCTCACCCCACCTCCAAGAGGTATAGAAATATGCTTTTTGGGATACTCGAACACACGACTTTATTATAATACTAATTGTTAGAATCAAGCGCTTATCACTAGGTTAAAAGTTATAACTTTTAGTTAAAATGCAACTTTATTTTCTTGTATATGTGGTAACACAGATTGCATCTATTGTGTGCGTTAGGTTTGGATTGTAGGCCCATGAGTTTGGAGAGAAAGTGAAATTTAGTTTATAATCCATCTAAAACTCCTAACTTATAGAATGAAACACCGGTTGGACGAAGAGTCTGAAGATATATTAAGTGTAAGAGTTTAATTAGGTGAAGATTAAAGAAAAAAGTTTGAACTCAATATAAAAGTTTCAAAAATACAATAAAGTAATAATAATTTTTTGTAAAAAATATGATGGAGGTTGCCTCCCCCTCCAGCCGTCCATGTTTATGGGACAGAACTAACTGTTGTAAGCACCATTAAAACAGTGATTGTGAGGTGAATAAATTAACATATCTGTTCTCTCATGCAGCATATAAATATATACTAGTATATAATTATTTGGTAGAGAGAGCTAGATAGGATTGGTTCATTTGCATACCGACCCAAGATATTATTAACTATCTGTACTTAAGATATTTTGGGATATTTAAACAAAGATATTTATGCATATCCTTCTGGCCAACTACAGATCGAGCGTAATTGACTAAAGATATATCAGTTATGAATGATTTAATAAACTAATTAAAAAACTGATGTGGTGTCAATGTGCCCATTAATAACTTCTCTTGATGTTAATAGTGATTTATTCATTCGGTGTAATTTAGGAACAAAAACAAAATCTGATTCTTTACGCGTTATCAACAATCTGTCATTTTCATTATCTTATTGTATATTAAGTATCTGAAAACATGTACAAATATCTTGGGTGTTGAATATGTACCGGTATCTTAAAAAATTATGGGGGAAAAAGAGAATCTAATTGCGTCCTTTTAATCTAATTCGTAATAATATCCTGATCGATGTCCCAGATCTCTAAAAAATTGGTAAGTTCAGATATTAATTAGATTAAAAGTCTGTATATGTATTTGTTGTAGTCAAATTATCTCAGCCGACGAGCCAACACCACCACGTCGGGAAGCTCGGGAGCGTCGAACACTTGTGGACAAGGAGTGCTTCTTATCGATGTCTGCAACCACAAATCACAGGTCAGAGGGCGCCGAAAGTGTGTACGACGAAACCCCTCCGATGCTTAAGTCAGGCAGTGCGCGCGAGAGAAAAAGAGAGCAAATATATGCTGGGTGCAAAAGTGCAAGAATGAGTGTGTCTAGAATGAGGAAGCATACCTGGTATTTATAGAGGGGCTAAGGCGGTGGGAAGAGAATATCTCGAAGGATATTCTCCGTGATTCTCGGGATCCTCTCGCTAAATAAAAAAAGGTGTATCGACCTAGGATTTTTCAAATAAGGAAAGACGTATCAAGGCTGGATTCATTTACGTAAGGCGTATCCTGAGTAGACTCTTCCTCACATCGGGACATTGTCCTCGGGAAGAGCTCCCGAACAGGTAGAGAGGCCTCGGGCGAAGCCCGGTCTCTGAACAGGTCTTCGGACGATTCACCGATCTTGATGCCGTGGGTCGGGCTTGTGGTGTAGTGCTCGGTCCGCGGGTCCCGAGATGATAATAGGAGGCATCAGTATTCAACTGAATATATAAAATTTTCAACATACATATTCAAACTTTAATCATTATAATATTTCCTTAAACCATCTGTATAAATGAAAATGGAAAAAATACGATAATATGTAGTTGAACAGCCAACTCAAGAAATCAGGAAAATATTTTATTTTTCTAAGTGATATACATAATTTAATCTTGTACTCACTCTGAATAACGTGGGCTCGATCAGATCGAGTAACACAAGTAAATATATGAGCAAGATGACAAAACCTGTTTTGTTAAAACTACAGAACTTCTACTTATTTAATAAAAAATTATACTAAGAACTCGAAAGAAACAGACTTTAATTTATTTTTTTAGTATATGGGATTAATATTACTAAAATCTTGGGTCAAAATCATATTTTGCGAACGTACGTGTCGATAAAAGATTTGCATGGGGGGTTGACAAATAAAAAGTAATTTTCTTTGTTCATAATATCCATGTGTTTGCTTCATTGTCTGTCGTTTACATATGAAAAGATAAGCTTTCCAAACAGAAACTACTCTTTATATTTTGTCGCTATAGATATTTATGCTATCATTTATATGTTTGACTAATGTTCTTCGTAAACAAATGTTAGGTGTAAAGGATCTTATTGTCGCTCAAATTAAGTAATAAGATTAATATGATTAGAAAACTTAATGTAAATCAAAGAATATGCAAATAATGATTGAGCCACAAAACGTCAAGCATGACGCATGTTAAAAATAATATATATTATAATTTTTTTTTGTTGGATGGTAACAAATTAATTTTTTTATTATTTACAATGAAAAGTAAAATGTCAGCTGCCTTCCTTACACTAGTTTGTGAATAAGTAATAGATTCGATCTAAATCCTAATAAAAATATATCATCTGTAAAGCCCCAAAATCCTTAGGACCATGATATGCATATTGTTTATTTAAAATGGCATTTTTAAAATATGTTATGCATTGTTGAAATTAATTGATTTCAGAAAATAGTGTGACGTAGCAGGTTCCAGCAGATGATTCTAAGGGTGATGCACGAGCTAGTTTATTTGAAATGGATTGAAAATATCTTTAAGGAGGTAAATGATTTCTTTTGGAAAATGTTTGGTACTTTACAAATTTAAAATGGTTAGAAGGGAGTTTTTATTAAAATACTGCAACTTGTTTAAAGTGTGTCATGCTAAATATTATAAGTAGCTTGCCACTAATCCCTTTGGTATTTAAACCTGTTTTTAAAGAAAGATCTTTATCATTTTCAAAGAAATCCTCCTGTGTTCTTCAAAGTTATTTGCAGAGAAGTTCGTGTATTGCTCAAGGGGAAGAATTCTGCAGGGATCAGCTGCTGTTGCAAAATTACGGTTAAGGCAAGTAAAAGCTGTTTCTTGACTCACCATTTAAAGCATATATTCATGTTTCTGAGTCTTCTTGCCTATATGTTATTGTAAGTTTCGAAGTTCATGTTTTAAAATGTTTTAAACATGAAAAAGGAAAGGAAAGATGGGTTCAAAATGATGTTTTGAAATGATATTGATGCTTCCAAAATATTTTCCAGAAAGATTTTGATGTTTCATAAGCACTGAGGATCGAATTCATTCACAGAACGATTATGAATGTTATTCTTTCAGTAGTTGTAATATCGGAATTTGATAACGGTGTAATCGGTAGTTGCTAGTTTAATCATTATAAAGTATGGTTTAATAGGCAACGGCTGATGGCATAGTTGTTGTTTTGATGTTATAAATGTCGAGTTATGTTCCAGCAGCTGCATCTCCTTGTTAAGATTCAGCAGCTGTATTGTTATAATGTTTACGAATGTTCTTCCTTTTTGCTGTAATATCGGGATTTGATGATTGTGTAATCGGTAGTTGCTAGTTGAATCAGTATAAAGTCTGATTTAATAGGCGACGGCTGGTAGCGTGATCATTGTTTCGATATTACAAGTGTTTCGTAAAATTAGCAGATGCACTGTTCATCAGCAGGTGCATCTTTCCTTGTTAAAATCAGCAGTTGCACTTCTTTGTTGAAAATCAGCAGCTGCATTGTTATCGTAAAACCAGCAGTTGCATTTCCTTTGTTAGATTTCAGCTGTCGCATTGTTTGAGTTCAGTAGTTGTGACCAGCAGTCGCACTATTTCATGTTCAGCTGTTGCATATTTTGTTCATCAGCTGATAGTTTGTTCATCAGCTATTGGTATTCAGCAGTTGCATTGTTTTCATAAAATCAGCAGATGCACTGTACATCAGCAGGTGCATTCCTATTGAAATATTTCAGTCGTTGTATTTCTTTCGTAAATTCCAGTTGGTGCACTGTTCACCAGTAGGTGCATTTCTTTTGCTAAAATCAGCAGGTGTATTTCTTTGTTGACACCAGCAGGTGCATTCATATTGAACTAATTCAGCAGTTGCAATTCCTTTGTTAGAATTCAGCAGTTGCAATATTTATTTTATTATTCCTGAACGATAAGTTCCCAGAGGTTGAATTCGATTCTCAGAAAAGTTTTTAAAATGGGAAGCAAATGTTTAAAATGATGGAACCCGATGATTTACAGAAATTTCAAGGAATGTTTAAAGAAAGATTGTTAAGGAACAAAAGCTATTTTATATTATGGCATAGATAGTTGATGATCACCCATTGAAGAAGGGTGAGTAGTCGTCCATATGTCGGCTGCCCTTTCATATGAGCTATATGCTAAAACTGATATCGGAAGTCATTTTGATCAAGGTGCAAATTGGACCATGAGGAACTTATATGCCATGATCAACTGAAAATGATATTGAAAATGTTAACAATGAGAAGCTGGGCTATCATCCCCTGTTTCTGCCATTGAATGTTTATTGAACTGTTTACGAAAATGATATTGTTCATTGAATTTCCTTAACATATGTATTGAACAGATGTCCACCTGTATATTCGAATTGTTATTACCCAGGTTTTACTTGCTGAGCCCTTAGGCTCACTAGCTTTTAAAATGGTGCAGATGCGACAACTGATGGAAGAACAGCAGGTGAAAGTTGAACCAGCAGCTGGGTGGTTGTGTTTATCAAGGGGCCAACGTAATCCGTGTCTAGACTCATGTTATTCTATCTTTTGTAGGATCTGTATTAGATCAGTTACAACTTTTGTATATTCATATAGAATGACAATCGTTGTAATCGCAATTGCAATATATATATAAGACTTGTTTTCCGCAATCATTGTTTCCAGCAGTTGGCGCCACAGTAGTGTAAATTGTTTGTGTCTGGTTTGTGTTTCGAGTTTTCTTTCAAGTTATAGGAGATACAGCCTATAGCGAATTATCTTTTAGCCCTTCTTTTATTCGAAAAATTTTTATTCACCCCAAATCGTGATTCCCGTGGGTTCGGGCATCACATCATCAATGCATGCATTTATTTTTTTATACAAAATTACGTATAACGTTTGATGTAGCCAAATTATCTCAGCCGAGAGCTACCACCACGTCGGGACCTCAAGCTATGTCGTCGGGCGTCGGGCATTGGGGAATGACCGTTGTTTTTCCTTGGTGTCTGCAACCACAAATCACAGGTCAGAAATGCTTAAGTCAGGCAGTGCGCGAGAGCAAAACGAGAGCAAATATGTGCTGTGAGAGCAAGTGAGTGCAAGAATGAATGTGTGTGGGATGAAGGAACATACCTGGTATTTATAGAGGGGCTAGACGGTGGAAAGGAAAATATCTCAGCAAATATTCTCCACGATCCTCGGGATCCTCTCGCCAAATAAGGAAAGGTGTATCGACCCAGGATTCTTCAAATAAGGAAAGACGTATCCATGTGGGATTCATCTGCACAAGGAAAGACGTATCTGGGTAGGACTCTTCATCACGTCGAGACATGGTCCTCGGGAAACACTCCCGAAATGGTAGTAAGGCCTCGGGCAAAACCCGATCTCGGAACGGGTCTTCGGGCAACTCCCTGATCTTGATAGCGTGTCCTCAGATAACCTCCCGAGCTTAGCAGCATAGGTCGGGGTCTGATGCGAGCTGCTCGATCCTCGAGGCCCGAGGTGACTATCGGGGGGCATCAGGAGTATCTCCCGCCGCGAGTCCTAGACGAAGGATTGAAGTATAGGAGTATGTATGACTGAGGTCGGGACCCGAGGTGACATCCATAATTCTGAAGAAAACCATGATCCTCGCGATGTTGTACTCCAACCGTCGATAAAGGGACACGTGGACAGCTATATTGAGGTCGGGTTGTGTTTTCGGGAGAAAACCATAATCCGTGTGATGCTGCATCACAGCTGTTGATAAGGTTCGAGCGAACGGTCGAGATTGATGGGACCTGACGACCGAGCTGACCGTCGGAGTTCCCGAGGGTTTTACACTCAACACAAAAACACGCTGCTAAGGTCTGAACAACAAACGCGCTAACAGATTCAAAATCAGATCCTAGCGCTAACGAAGTATCAGATCTCTCCTAAACGACGACGTACGAGCTTCTACGATATAAAATGCGCTGCGCAGACCTCTATATACAAGCGCAACAGATCTCACCTAACTACGCGACATCCAGACCTCACGAAACGACGGCGTATTGATCTTGCGCTACAAATTACGCACGGCGACCCGATTTCTCAAGAAATCCGACAGATCTCACCAACAATTCAGATTTATCACAAAATCAGATTTCTTCCCAAAAACTCAAAAATACGAAAAACTTCCAGAATTGCTCTAAATGCGAAAACTGACCCGAAAACGCAAACGAAACCTTCAAACAGAAATCTGAACCACCTGAATTCCTTAAAATTCGATTAATCCAACAATTAATCTTCAACACATTTTCAGGTTTCACACCTCTCATTCCATATCTCCTCATGCAGCTCGTTCCAATTAAGAGGTTGGGCCCGGGGAAATTTTACCTATCCCACAAGGGGGACCACGCCTTTATCAAGTGGAACCCGAGCTCCCACAAGGGGTGGATGAGCCGGTTATTCTATGTGAGATGGGTTGGGAAGAAGAGAAACTCGTGGAGGTGTGACATGACCTGGAAGGATAACATGTATACACTTACCCCTTCCACTCCCGAGCGATCCCCCAACCTAGCCACCTTCCTCGCCGACATGCGCGAAATGCACTTCAATGCTCCCGAGATGATTAAGGAGGACCTCCTATGCTTCTTTGGGTGCAGCAGGAAGGGCGTTGAGCTGGTCGGGGACCTAGGTACCATAGCATCTTGCCTTAGTCGTGTAGTCACCTATACCCGAACTCGTCTGATGCTCGAACTGGTATCTAATTTGTGTTTCCTTTTGCAGACGAGCGCATGGGTAAAGCGGCGATGCTAAAGGCAATGGAGGAGGCTGAGGCGGCCTCCTCGGGGGCAGCCGCGCCCCTAACGAAGGCGGCGAAGAAGAGGAAGGCATCCACTCCCGCAGAGAAGGAGGCCCGTCGACAGAAGAAGAAGAAGGGGGCCTCCACCTCGGAGGCAAGGCCCGTCGACACCGCCGAGAAGAGACGGTCTCCGACGCCCCCGATCCCAACGACTGAGGAGCGTCCCGCCCCGATGCCTGTCATCACCATTGCCCCGGATCGGGACATTGGCCGCTTGTCGGGCGCCAGCAATGCGGAGGCCGTGGGCTTATTCTCCTCCAACCTCACGGTGGTACACTCCTGACCTTCCAGAGCTTTTGCTTCCTGACTATGTTAGCATTTTGACCCTTGATTCTCATGCAGGCCCTGGCTTGGGGAGGCGAGGTGATCAAACGCCTCACCCGTGCCCAGCGAGAAGCGAGTGACCTCCGTTGGAGCTTTGATGACACAGTCGAGCACGTCATCGAGCTCGAGACGCGGCTGACGGAGGTGGAGGCTGCTTGGGCTGAGGAGGCGAGGGCTACCGAGGTGCATAGGGCGGCATTGGAGACCCGGGAGTTGAGGCTGGAGGCCGAGAAGGCGGCCCTGCTGTCCGAGAAGAAGGCCCTGGCTATTGAGAAGGAGGCTCTCGAGGCCGAGAAGGGGGAAATGAGGACTGAGCTTGATGAGACCAAGGCCCGAGCTGAGGAAGAGGTCGGGCGCCTGAGGAGCGAGGCTATCAATGCATGGGACCTCAGCAAGGAGGAATTCTTGAAGTCCTCCGAGTTCGACACCCTGTGTGCGAAGAAGGCTTTGGGCTACTTCAAAGTTGGCTTCGCGGGTTGTGTGGCTCAGTTCCGAGCCAACGGCTACTCCGAGGAGGAGCACTCGGCTCCCTTTCTTGACGTGAAGAAGGCCTTGATGGAGATGCCCGACGAGAACGAAGAGGCCGAGGAGGAAGAGGGGGAAGAAGACGCCTCGGAAGATGAGGCTACTCCCCCGAGCCCTCCCCCGCAATGATTGTATTTAAATTCTCCTTTGTATTGCAAATTTCTCTATCTTAATGAAATTCCATTTCGTCTCAATTTTTTTTCCCGAGCTTTTAATTTATTAAGTCAATACTTGAGAACGACTCGGGGTAACCCGACCATATCATCGAGTAACATATAACATGGGCTATCCCGAACCAACCAAGAGTTGAATAATCATACACACTCGAACAAAGTAACCTGATCTCTCCTAATTGAACGGAAGCTACTAGGTGTTAGCATCTTTTAAGTCATAATTGCCAAGGGCAAAGCCCGAGCAGGAAT
>KQ991567.1:123758-156713 GCA_001598015.1 Dorcoceras hygrometricum | reverse complement strand
AGTACTAAGATGTATAAGGACCTCCAGAAGTTGTACTGGTGGCCAGGAATGAAGCGAGACATTGCCAGATTTGTCTCTGAGTGTTTGACTTGTCAATTGGTCAAAGCTGAACACCAAAGACCAGCAGGATTATTGAAGCCACTGCCTATTCCAGAATGGAAGTGGGAGTGTGTAGCGATGGACTTTGTAGTTGGTCTACCTAAGACTGTTCAAGGATATAACTCTATTTGGATTATAATAGATAGACTCACTAAGTCTGCTCACTTCTTACCAGTTAAAATGTCAGGCCTCGTGCTCACAACGAATAAACACATGCGGAAGCTAACAAAAAGTGGGTAAAATTTTCGCTTTTAGGCCCGACGGTTTAAAACGATATAAGTTAAAATAATGCGATACTCAAAATAAGATCCCAGTTTAAAACCAATAAGGCGACCTGCCAACAAATAATAGCATACAGTACAAAGAAAACATGTATCAGACTCCAAACACTGGATACAAGGACAAAGCACAGGGCATCCCCTGGCGTAACACTGATACATAATATACGTATGCTATAGGCGACTGGGACACACTAGCCACCTCCCGGGGCACCACCAGCTGGGTTAAAACCATGACCAGCTGTATTACCTGGGTTTCCTGCAAATACACAAACACGGAAACAAACCAAGCCCCGGAGGGACATGGGGTCAAACCCCAGTACGGAGAGCAACTATAAAACAGCAAATAAGCAGCAAGAATGAAAGGTAGATGCTATGCATGATATGCGGGACAACAACAGATGACTCCAACCGAGAATGGACGTCAAAGAATCAATGCATAGCTCAAATGAATCTGCAACAGATGGTGGCCACTGGGTGCGTTCCAAGTGTGGTAGCTAACCACTCGCCGGGAGACGACACCCAAATACCAGATGCATCAACAACTCGGGCTGCTGTTACCCCACCTATGAACTGTGGTAGTTAGCCACTCGGCGCATAGGGGCTAACATAACCCAGCAGGGATATGAGAGTGCGGTATTGCCGCTCGCCCTCGCAACCTGGTAAGAAAACAGAACAAGACGACGCAACGATGGCAATGAAACTGGAATGAGATGCAAATCCGTGTATGCACATGCTGGACAATAACAAGCATATCAACATATGCGCAACAACAATACCAACAGCATGTATACAACACATAACACACAACCATCTCATAAATCGGCAGCCTCATCAGGCAAACAAACACATAACCAGCAAAGCCATCTCACAATTCACCCAAGCTGTCACCTTGCTGAAATTACAAGCTCAACCCGTACCTTAATTTCCTCAAAGAACGAAGCAACTCACTGCTTGCACAATCTGCCAAGATATACAACATACAAATCTCAGCCTATACCCAAAAACTCACGGCCAAATCAAAACCAAACACACGGCTGGGAGCTACAACTCAACCAGCTAACTATCATCCTTAAACATCTTAACATGAAGCTAAATTAACTACTAGGAACGAGATCTCCAAGCTAAAACTCGAAGGCTACCTGCGCGCACAACACACGAACAGGAATAAGTTCTGCCTCCTCACGATCTCTCCCTGGACAACCCGTAGCTTCCAAGATTGGTATAGGATGAAAGAGCTCTTCGAGAGGAGTCCAACGCCACCTCGAAAGTGAAAAACGGTGGCCGGAATCAACGGGAAAAGGCCGGAGAAGGTTACGGTGAACAGTACCAAGGGTTTGAAAAACAGAGAACGAAGTCGAGAGAAATATTTCTAAGTATGGAATCCGATCAAATGCAACGAAGCCAACGCTTCTAATAATAGGCGCAAGAGATCTGTTTAAATGAATCACCGACACAACAGATCTCACAAACTATCGCTAAAACAACGAATTCCTAAAAACGACGTCGCAACACTTAAAAGAAAAGAGAGGTCTGGCCTAAATCGCTGAAATCTGGAAATACGCTAACACAAAGCCAAAACCGCGGACAGATCTGCTTACGTCACCAAAGCTGTTCGCTAAACCAATCGCGCGCACACAACAGATCTTCCTACGTCATCAAGTCTGTTCGAACATTACACATGCCTCAACAAACATATCTCTCCAAAACGGCGACGTACTGAGACCAGATCTCTCGAGCAGCAACGCTTGCGTCATCCCCACTACACAAATACGCGATGCTGACGTCATCAGATCTGCTACTATATTTCACCAAAATTCGTAAATCTCAAACTTTCAAGAAATGCTCTACATACGATTCTCAGCTCGAAAGTGAAACCCAAACATTCACAATTAAATCTGAACCACCAGAGATCGCTAAAACACGATTAATTCAACAATTAATCCTTAATACGAATTCAGGTCTCACAGATATCTTCGCTAAGGGTTCTGCCTCCACCCACTTAGAGAAATAATACACGACAACTAGTAAGAACTTTCTCTGTCCTCCAATTGGTGGGAAAGATTCCATGATATCCATGCCCCACTGATCAAACGGGCACGAGGATATGATGGTCCTCAAGGGCTCGGCCGGTTGCTTCTGTAGGTTGGCGTGTTTCTGACAGGCTTGACAAGATCGGACAGGAGTAGTAGAATTCTGCTGCATAGTGGGCCAGAAGAAAGCTGCTAGTAAGTCATTCCGAGCCAAAGATACTGCACCGAGGTTATTTCCACAGCACCCTTCATGAATTTCTTTCAACACATACCTGGACTCGTCGGGATCCAAAAATTTCAGTAGTGGCCGTGAGAAAGACCTCTTATACAACTGACCATTCAATATGACAAAGCATAGTGCTCGGCGCTTAATTTCCCGAGCACGCCGAGGATCATCGGGCACGACCCTTCGTAGAATATACTCCAAGATATCATGTCGCCAGTCTGAAGTAGGTACTTCCCCCTGACTCTGCCCAACCTGATATACTTCTGACAATAGTTCCTTCCCCTGTATCTCTTTTCCCGAGTATGGGACAAGAGAGCTAGCCATCCTTGTGAGTTTATCCGCATTTTCATTACTTTCCCGAGGTATCTGCTCCAGAACTACCTCGGAGAAGGTCTCCATTAGTTTGTTCAATGCCTCCGCATACTTTACCATCTTCTCGTTCTTTATATCAAACTTCTCATTGCTCTGTTGAATTACCAACTGTGAATCAGAATAGAGTAGTACCCGAGCTATCCCCATATTCTTTGCTGCTCGGTGCCCGATGAGCAATGCCTCATACTCCACTTCATTATTGGAGGATTTGAAGTCGAGAGTTATTGCCAGACTTGTTTCTTCCCCCCAGGGGGACACCAGGACTATCCCGACGCCACTTCCCGACGAGCAAGAAGACCCATCCACGTAAACCTTCCATCTCTCCTCTTGCTCGAGGTGCACTGTTTCTGCCAAGAAATCTGCCAATGCTTGTGCCTTGATCGCCGCCCGATGCTTAAACTGTATCACTGAGCTCGGTAACCCACTTGAAAAGCCTCCCCTAAGCGTCAGGATGAGAAACAATCTGCCCCAGAGCACTGTTGGTGAGGACAGTGATCGGGTGGGATAGGAAATATGACCTGAGGCGCCGAGCTGTGATAATCAAGGCCAAGGCCAACTTCTCTTGTGTAGTGTAATTCAGTTCAGCCCCTTTGAGAGCGTGGCTCATGAAATATACAGGCTGATGCATCTGTCCTTCCTCCCGAAGAAGAACTGAGCTGGCTGCTTGTGGGGTAACAGCTAGATATACAAGCAGTGGTTCCCCGAGCTCTGGCTTGTTAAGAATAGGTAATCCCTTCAGATATTCTTTCAACTCCTGAAAAGCCTTTTCGACGTGCTCATTCCACTCAAAATGCTTGGCCTTGCGGAGTATCTTGAAGAAAGGTAGACTCCGGTCGGCCGATCTGGAGATAAATCGGGAGAGGGCAGCAATCCTTCCTGTCAACCTCTGTACCTCTTGCATAATCCGAGGAGGACACATCGAAGCAAGAGCTCGTACCTTCACTGGAATAGGCTCAATTCCCCGACGAGTGACCATATAACCCAAGAATTTTCCTGTCCGAGCTCCAAATAAGCACTTGCCAGGGTTTAGCTTGATTTGATAATCCCGAAGAGTATGGAGAGTCTCCTCAATGTCAAATATAAGTCTTCTCTTCCCGAGACTTAACCAATATGTCGTCGACATACACCTCGACGTTTCTCCCGATCTGCTCTCTGAAACCTTATCCATCAACCTCTGATACGTGACCCCTGCATTCTTAAGCCCGAAGGGCATAACAACATAGCATAACGTTCCATCTGTAGTAATAAAACCGACCTTGCGCTGATCCTCCTCGACCAGTGGTATTTGATGATATCCCTGATAAACATCCAAAAAACTGAGCAGCTCGTGACCCGAGGTGGAATCAACGAGCTGATCAATCCGATGGAGCGGGTAGCAATCTTTGGGGCAGGCTTTGTTCAGATCTCGGAAATCCACGCACATCCGTCATTTCCCTGTTGCCTTAGGTACCAGGACAACATTAGATAACCAAGTAGGAAAGTGTACCTCTATAATATGCCCGGGTTGCAGTAGGTCCCCGACCTGGCTCCTGATCAATGCGTCCTTCTCGGCCCTAAGTGTCTTCTTTTCTGAAAAACTGGTTGGGAGCTAGGGGAGACATTCAATCTATGCTCCATCACCTCGTGCCTGACCCCCTTTAGATCGGACAGGGACCAGGCGAATACGTCTTTGTTCCTCTCCAGGCATTGAATCAACTGCACCCGCACATCCTCGGGAAGAGTCTTAGCTATTTTTACAATCCCGGCTGGAGGAACGAGGACTACCTCCTCCTCCTCGTCCTCCGTAGTCAACTGAAAATCTTCCCCGACCACGTTCACACCTCTGTCTTCCCGAGCCCTAGGACAGTCTTGGGCCCGGGACTTGGTCACCTTCTGCTCAACTCTTACCTCCTCCACATAACACTTTCTCGCCATCTTCCAATCCCCGAGGACTTCCCCCACCGAATTTCCGACTGGAAACTTGATCTTCTGATGTAAGACCAAGTCCACAGCCAAGAATGCAGACATGGCTGGCCTCCCCAATGTGACATTATAGGAAGAGGGCGCATCTACCACAATAAACTCGACGACCTTAGTCTTCCTATGCTCACCCGATCCAAGCGAGAGGGGCAACTGAACAACTCCCACTGGCTGCAGAGAATGACCTGTGAACCCGAACAAAGGCGTATTCATAGGCTCCATACGATATTCCCTGAGGTCCATCTGATCCACTGCGCTTTTGAAGAATACGTTAACCGAGCTCCCAGAATCCACAAAGATGAGGGCCACTTCATAGTTTGCAATCATTTCCCGAATAACCAGGGCATCATTGTGTGCTTCAATATCCATGGGTAAGTCTTCGGAACCGAAAGAGATGATAGGTCCCGAGCGTCTCCTCTCAACCTCCATAGCTTCCATCCGACGACACCGCACCATCCTCGCCCGATTGGAGTCCCCATCAGTAGGTCCTCCTGAAATCATGTTGATAACTCCCCGAGGCTGAGGTGATCTCCGTTCTCCTCGGGAAGGGTTCTGATCCTATCTCCGAGGTGTTATCTCCCGACCAGAGGCACTGTTACTGTGATGCCCACTATCTTCCCTTCGATGCCTCTTCTCCCATCGACGCGGCTTATCCCCCACTAGCGCCGCTCGCACGTCGGCATTATTCTGGATGATTCGCTCCAACTCTTGATCGAGGAGCCAACACTCTGCAGTGGTGTGACCATAATCCCTGTGAAAGTCACAAAACTTGTCTGAACTGGGATTCCTTGGAGCCCCATCACTCCCCCGAGGTCGCTGTACTACCTTGCGTTCATCACAAATTTTCAGAGCTCGAACCTTTCTCACCTTCAAGGGTGTTCGAGCAGTTAATTCTCCCAACAACAAAGGAGGTTCTGGCCTAGATGGCCTCGGCTGGGGTCTCTCTGTCCGAGCATCCCGACCAGCCCGAGGTGGTAATCTCTGCTCACTCCTTCTCGAGGACTGTATCTCCTCCACATTAACATACTTCTCAACTTTAGTAAGGAGCTCATCAAACGTATTCGGGGGCTTTTTGACCAAGGACTTGAAGAAATCACCCTCTCGCAACCCCTGGGTGAAAGCCCCGATCAGTAGATCCGGTGTATCGGATGGCACCTCAATGATAGTTCTGTTGAAGCGCTTGATGTATTTCCGAAGAGTATCCTTGTTAAGATAAAATTTATAAGTTTTGGTGATAACAAATAAGACTCATAACTGAACTTAAGTATTCGCAGAGGACAAGATAAGCGAACATTTTAGATTCCGTGACGTCATGCCATTGAATTGAAGATGTCAGATTCGTTAGGAGTTAAGTTGCGTTGACATCTGAGTTGACTATTCGGGAATTGATCAGATATCGAGTCAAGTATTCAGTTATCGGGTTGAGGTATTCAGAGTTAAAGTCTTAAGATATCGGGTTATTTGAGTAATCGGTGTTATCAGTTATCGGACAAGTCTTCCAGATTTGAGGGAATTCAGATTTGATTCAGAAGCTACAGTAAGAGATCTGTTTTAGATCAAAGTATATTCAGACTTGATTCAAAGGCTTTAGTAACAGATTCTGGTATATCGACTAAGAGGTATTGAGTATAACAGACTCTACTCAAGTTACTTCAGATATCAGCATTTCAGATATCGTTACAGAGCAAGTAGAGTACATCAGATTTGAGGTTATCAGATTTGGTTGATTCAGACTTAGGAACAGTGTACTTTCAGAAGTCGCTAACATCTCAGACATGACAGAGTAACGGCGATATTTCAGATATGATTAAGATACATAAAGAGAGTGACTTTCAGCTTTCTTTATTGAGACAGATTTGAGCTTCGAATATCTTCAGAAGTTAACAGAGGATTATTTTAAAAGAATCAACGGCCAAAATGTAATCACATAAAAGCCTGGAATTAAGGAGACAGAATCAGAGCTATTTTGGGTAAAATTGCACAGCACGCAGAATGCCTGATACGATGATCACCCGCTTTGGATTTAGCCTGACAAGCGCATTTTACCTTTTGCATGGTATTAATGGAGCATTAAATGCTATGATACGATGAAGATATGCAAAGGAGCTTATCTCTACTGGCTACATTTATTGACCGTTGAAGACAAAGAGTATAAAAGGCTGAAGAATTTAAATGAAGAAGTCTTCTACTCCTCTCCGCTATCAGTGATTCACAACTCTTATTCTTTGTCATCAAAAAGCTCTCAAATACTCACTGGAACCTTTCATTGCAAAAATATTCTAAGTCCAGTATTACAACTCGAAGAACAGTCAAGTTCAGCCTTCATAGTTTTTAACCTTCGAGTTATCTTCTGGTTTACATTTGTATACAGTTCTTGTTGATAAAAGAACCAGAAGATCTACAGTACTCAATAGCATCGTATTTCATTGTAATATTCATCTTTGAGTCTGTAAAGAACTTGTTGTGTGAAGCAGTTTGAAAGAGTTACATTGAACGTATTCAGCAGTTGTATCTGCTTGTAGTTGAAGTTTCTAGGAGTTCATCTTGAGCGAGGCTCGGTGATTGGGTGTAGACAGAAGCTGTGTGCATCAAACTCTTCTAGTGGAACCTTCCTACAAAGGAAGAAGGGGAGACGTAGGATCTTTAGATCCGAACTTCCATAAACAAACTCTAAACCTTGCACTTTTACTTTACTGCATTGCATTTACTGTTCACTGATTGATCGACTTCTTTCCGCACATTATTTGTTAGTCGAAAAATCAGATTTTTGACTGAGATACCTCAGATCTGGTAACTCGGATCTGAGTTAAGCGAGGCACTTATAAAATCATTTTAAGGTTTCGAAAATTTAAAATACTAAGGAGTTCATTCAACCCCCCCTTCTGAACTCCTAAGGCTGTTTTCGATCCATATTGATCATATCAATTGGTATCAGAGTCTGCGCATCTCGGTTATTGAACAGTCTGTTGTTTACGCTTTATATATTTCAATATGTCTAACTCACATAACAAAATTCCTATGTTTTCGAAGGAAGACTATGATGATTGGAAGATAAGGATGCAAGCGCACTTGGCAGCACAATATGATGATATGTGGACAGTTATTATAGAAGGAACCATAAAGATAATGAAGGCAATCACTGCTATAGCCATATCTGCTGGAGCACCAGAATGGGTAGAAAAGATAAGATATGAATACACTACTGAGGAGAAGAAGAAATCAAATTTGGACAATGTGGCCAGAGACATTTTGTATAAGACGCTGGATAAAAACATGTTCAGCAAAATCAAAACATGTGTCACAGCGAAGGAGATTTGGGAAAAGCTGATTCAAATCTGCAAGGGAAATGATGAGACCAAGGAAAATAAGCTTACTGTTGCACAGCAAAAGTATGAGTCGATAAAGATGCGAGATGGCGAGACCATGGCTGAGTTCGATGAGCTCTTCAGTGTTGTGGTGATAGAGCTTACAAGTCTGGGCAAGGAATACAGCATCCGAGAGTTTGCACTTAAAGTGATGCGAGCGCTGCCCAGAGAGTGGGATGTAAAGACGATGGCTATGCGGGAGTCTAAGGATCTAAACAAGTTGGAGCTTCATGATCTGTTTGCAAATCTGAAGGCATATGAGTTTGAATTAGAAACAAGATCTGAGGCAGGACCGTCAACATCTCAACCAACTAAAGCTCTAGCTGCAACAACATCAGAACAGTTCTCACCAAGAAAATATGTAGATCAACTCAGCAACGATGTCATGTCCCTCTTCTTCAAGAAGTTTGGGAAATACCTGAGAAGATCTCAAAACCCTTCTTTTAATTATAACAAATCTGAAAAGTTGTCTACTGATATGAATTGTTATAACTGTGGTCATCCAGGTCACTTTGCTGCAGACTGTAACAGGCCAAAGAAGGAGGACAGACCTAAAAGAGATGAGAAGAAGGACGATAGATCCAAGGAAAGATCAAAAGAAAGAAGGATGATGACAAGATCCGACAAAAGGCTCAACAGAAAGAATGATAGAAAAGTGCTTGTTGCAGAAGAAAGAAACAAAAACTGGGCAGACTCAGATTCGGATTCTTCATCCAGTAGCTCTTCATCAAGCGATAGTGAACATGAGGAAGTTCACTGCCTGATGGCTAATCAACCTTCGGATGACGAGGTATTTGATTTTTCCAACATTGAATTCACACGATAGAACCTAATCAACGCACTCAATGAAATGGTCCATGAGTACAAGAAGCTTTCTCAAACATTCGAGGAAGTCAAAGCTGAAAACGTGTATTTGAAAAATAGCTCAGTAGAACCAAGCACCGTTCAACTTGGTGAAACTGACAGTTTACAAATCGAGTTGAGTAAGCTGAAGATTGAGAATGAATCGTTGAGATTAAGATCCTGTGAGCTCGAATCAGAAAACGAAAGGTTAAATTTGGTAATGAGCTCCTGGACCCAGTCTTCTGTCTTTCTAAGTAAGTTTCATGAGACTCAAAAGCCACTTAATGACAAATCTGGCTTAGGTTTCAATGCTGGTGAAAGCAGCTCCGGAGAGACCTGTACTCAAATCTGGTATATGACAAATTCAAAAAGATGAATTTTGTCAAAGCCAGTGTGATACATGATACATGCGAGTCGGTAAGATATGATGACCAGATCTCAGGGAAACTGAATCAGAAAGGGAAAGCTGGTATCAGCTATGTCAGACCCAAGAACTCTAAGTCTAGTTGGCTAAAGAACAGACTTGATAAGGAAAAGGCGAAAGCTGGATCCAATTCGTTTGTTCAGAACCAACAAAGACGTGGTTCTAAGAAGGTCAGATCTGAATGGAGAAAGATTCAGCCCCGAAGAGATCTGAATGGTCAAAATACCAAACCAAAACTCAACAGATCTCACCATATTCCTGCACACACCCTTATGGACTTTCATACTGGGAAAACTGTTAAGGTAATTCAAGTATGGGTCTCGAAATGGGTAATCCGATCTGGACCCTAGTAAAATTGGGTACCAAAATTTGTTTTCGTGTTTGCAGGACAACAGTACAAGGCTGGAGATGAGTCAATCATATGGTACATGGATAGCGGTTGTGCTTGACACATGACTGGAAACCCAAAGCTGTTATCAGATGTGACACCTCACAATGGAGCTAAAATTGTTTTTGGCGATAACTCACATGGTAACACTGTGGATAAGGGTAAGCTTACCCACGGTAACATTTCAATATCTGATATTTTAGTTGTTGAAAATTTGTGCTACAATTTAATTAGTATAAGTAAGCTGTGTGACAAGAGTTATACAGTTAGCTTCCAAAAGCATACCTGTACAGTTCAGAGTCCAAAAGGTCTGACTGTATTGGTAGGTAAAAGATCGGGGAATACCTACATTATCAATTGATCAGAGCAAATGGGATATGAACAGATCTGCCTTGCAGCTGACTCTTCCAAGAGCTGGTTATGGCATCAACGAATGAATCATCTGAACTTCAAAACGCTTGCCAAATTGAGTCAGCATGAACTGGTTTCTGGTATGCCTAAAATCAATTTTTCTAAGGACAAGATCTGAGCCGCATGTCAACTTGGTAAACAAATTCGTTCAACTTTTAAAAATAAAGGCGGTAAACGTTCTTTCTGAAGCTTAGAGCTTTTACATATGGATCTTTTTGGTCCTATTCCCGTAACTAGCTTTAGGGGAACGAACTACACCCTAGTCTTTGTTGACGATTTTACAAAGTTTACTTGGGTGCTGGTTTTAAAATCAAAATCTGATACCGCTGACCAACTGATTCGGCTTTTAAAACGTTTACAAAATGACAGATCTTGTACAGTCAACCGGATAAGAAGTGATCGTGGTACTGAGTTTTTAAATCAAAGATTATCCTCTTATCTGGATGATATTGGAATAAAGCATGAGCTTTCTGCAGCTAGAACCCCTCAATAGAACGGGTTGGTTGAGAGGAGAAATCGTACTTTAAAAGAAGCTGCTAGATCTATGATTGCTTACTCCGGCATTTCTCAAAAATTTTGTGTAGAAGCAGTTAATACAGCTTTCTACACTCAGAACAGGTCAATGATAAATAAGTTGCACGATAAAACCCCTTATGAGATCTGGAGTGGCAAGAAACCTGACATATCATATTTCAGGGTGTTTGGGTGCAGATGTCTCATTCATAATAATTGTAAAAAGCACCTAACCGCTTTTGATGCTAAATCTGATGCAGGTATCTTCCTAGGTTATTCAGCTGTTAGCAAAGCTTACAGAGTGTTCAACAATCGAAGTTTGACAGTTGAAGAATCAGCACACGTTGTTTTTGATGAGACAAGCTTCAGATCCAACTCAGCTACGAGCCTTAACGATTTGTGCACACGTCTAGAATCATCCAGCCTTGATGAATCAGATGATGACGTGCCACAACAAAGATACTCAACAGAGATACAACCAGAGCTGGACACACAGCACAACAACGATCAAGCAGATCTGACAGGTAACCCAGTGGTTGTTGATTTGACTAACGTTGACCAGGGGCAGGATCAGATCTCATCAAGCGTGCCAGCTGCTGGAACTGAAGCAACCAATGCTCAAGATGT
The DNA here is from genome assembly GCA_001598015.1 of Dorcoceras hygrometricum. NCBI lineage: Eukaryota > Viridiplantae > Streptophyta > Magnoliopsida > Lamiales > Gesneriaceae > Dorcoceras > Dorcoceras hygrometricum. The sequence continues at coordinate 145,175 of KQ991567.1, read as the reverse complement.
TGTACAAACAGATCCCATAGTACATCAATCAACATCTGACACACAAGATGCGACACATCTCAACTGGTATCTGGATCAAATCTGGAACAAGGATCTTATCAATTGACATCAAACAATCTAGATGCGACCATCCAGCCAGACATCCAAGCAGAACAAGGAGCAAATCCAATCGGATCTGATCTTCGGTGGAATAAAAATCATCCACCCGAGCAGGTCATAGGTAACATTAATTCTCCTGTTCGAACACGAAGCCATCTTATGCATGATCATTTTGATTCAGCATTCATTTCACATATAGAACGTAAGCAGATAGAAGAAGCCTTAGCAGACCCAAGCTGGATAGATGCAATGTAAGAAGAACTAAATCAGTTTGGAATAAAAATCATCCACCCGAGCAGGTCATAGGTAACATTAATTCTCCTGTTCGAACACGAAGCCATCTTATGCATGATCATTTTGATTCAGCATTCATTTCACATATAGAACGTAAGCAGATAGAAGAAGCCTTAGCAGACCCAAGCTGGATAGATGCAATGTAAGAAGAACTAAATCAGTTTAAAAGAAATAATGTATGGCAACTTGTACCTAGACCCTCTAATCATTCAGTGATAGGAACTAGATGGGCTTTAGGAACAAACTGAATGAAGATGGAGTAGTAACAAGAAACAAAGCTAGACTAGTTGCTCAGGGCTTTAGGCAAATGGAAGGAATAGATTTTGATGAACCATTTGCACCTGTAGCTAGACTAGAAGCCATTCGCATGTTCTTAGCTTATGCTGCATATAAAGACTTTAAGGTTTTTCAAATGGATGTTAAGAGTGCACTTCTTAATGGAATCTTAACAGATGAAGTGTATGTTGTGCAACCTCCTGGCTTCGTAAATCATACATATCCAGATTATGTTTATAAATTGGATAAAACTCTATATGTGTTGAAGCAAACACCCAGAGCTTGGTATGATACACTGTCTAAGTTTCTTATTGAGCTTGATTTCACTATAAGCACAGTTGATAAGATGTTATTTAAATTTTTGAAATCTGATCATGTCCTGTTAGTTCAAATCTATGTTGATGATATTATATTTGGGTCAACTAACCCCAAATTGTGCCAGAGATTTTCTAAGTTTATGCAGGACAAATTTGAGATGAGCATGATGGGAGAGCTGACGTTCTTTCTAGGACTTCAAGTGAGACAGCTTGACAATGGAATTTTCATTAATCAAGCAAAATACACACAATAACTGCTGAAGAAATTTGGCATGGACAACTGTTCAGCAGCAGCCCCAATGAGCTCCTCAATCAAGCTAGACAAAGACGAAGCTGGATCTGCCATTGAGGTATCTTTATATCGTGATATTATAGGCTCCCTGATTTACTTAACAGCTAGCAGACCAGACATCATGTTTGATGTCTGTATGTGTGCTAGATTTCAAGCGGAGCCAAAGCAATCTCACTATATTGCTGTAAAGCGTATACTGAAATCTCTTAAAGGAACTTCCAATGTGGGTCTTTGGTATCCCAAAGACTCTAGCTTTCAACTAATCGGTTACAGTGATGCAGACTACGCAGGATGTAGAGTTGATCGTAGAAGCACCAGCGGTACTTGTCAATTCTTGGGAGATCGCTTGATTTCCTGGTTTAGTAAGAAGCAGACCTCTATTGCAACGTCCACAGCTGAATCAGAGTATTTAGCGGCTGGAAGATGCTGTGCTCAGATCTTATGGATTCAACACCAGCTGAAGGATTACAACACGATTACCCAAAATCCAGTGATGCACTCTAGAACAAAACATATCGACATCAGGCATCATTTCATAAGAGATCATGTGCTCAAGAAGGACGTCATGTTGGAGTATGTGTCGAATGACCAGCAAGTAGCTGATATCTTCACAAAGTCTCTACCCGACGCTAAATTTTCTTATTTCAGAAACATTTTGGGTCTCTTAGAACTGTCTTGATCTGTCTTTGCGCTAACAATTGCAGGTTGAACAAGCTTCTGTGTTTATCAGATCTGAGTCCACTGTTCAGGGGAACACCATGGATTTTCAGATCTGGTAAAATTTCAGACTTGGGAAGTCTCAGCTTTAGGGGGAACGAGAGATCTGAATTAATAAGTGCTGAGTCAGCTGAATATGTGAGATCTGGATACACTCAGATGTCATGTATACACAGTTGATGGTTATCTGTGATCAGATCCCGTAATATCCCTGCTGGTACATAAAAACAGATTCCTAAGGTTGTGACGTGTTAAACATTTGGCGCTAGTTATCTCTTTTACTTTTTCACCCTCGTGGTTAAAATTTCAAATCATTTCAAAATCTTTTCAAATCTTAAATCGTGCCGTCGGATGATTGAAAAGTGTTGTCATCATACGAAACGTCACATCCACACTCTCTCACCGTTTCACATTCTCTGTTTACATTACACCGTTACTTTACTCAGTTATCTTACTTTGCGAAAAATTACTTTCAATCTTTCGTGTATTCTTGCGCTCTAGTGTTCTTTGTTTGCAGAATATTCATATTTCAGGCGTCTTCTCGATCAAGCAACTATTCGCAATGGCTTCAGCATTCATCACCAACGCTCTGCAAGTCAACTTTGATTCCGTATTGGGGATTCAGGATAATGAGGGATGGTATAGATGTTCCGAGCCCTAGAGGCTACTGGGCATCGAGGTTTTCTAGGATGTCCCTCTGTGTTGTATGAGCAAGAATTAGAACAGTTTTTTGATACAGCTATTGTGCAAGATGGTGATGTTACCTGTGCTGTTTCTGGCAAGTATGTTGCAATTTATGAGGACAGGTTTGCAGGCGTCTTCAATCTGCCTACTGATGGATTAACCGATTTTTCGGAAGTGCCGAATGATTTGGTGTTGCAGGCAAGTACTCTTTTCTCTAATTCTAGTAAGCATGTTCAGTTCTCGTGCAAAAAGAGGTTGATCAAGTATGAGTTTCACTTGTTGAACGATATTTTGGCAAAGTCCATTACTGTTAAAGCTGGTTCTTTTGATGCCGTAACCCACGAAATATTTCTGATGATGACGGCGATACAATTTGGGATTAAGGTCAATTGGAGCAAAAATCTTTTTGAAGTTTTGAAGGATATGGCTGACAGAACAACCAAAATAGCCAAGGGTTTTGCGGCTCAAATTTGTGTTCTTTTGAAAGGCGACCCTGCGGTCACCTTGGGAGAGGCGAAGACCTTCCCTCCTTTGAAAATCATTTCTGCCAAGACGATGAACACATACATCGCCACGAACAAAACCATCGATACTCGTGGAGAATCTGATGAGCCCGAAGTGGCCAAGTAGCAATTGTGAAGAAGAAATCTGTGTCGAAAAAGAAATCTGCTGCGATTGCTGACAAGGATGCAGATGATGTACACGTGGAATTAGTTGCTGAGAAGGCTGTGTCGAAGAAGCGACCAGCTGCTGTTTCTAAGGCAACTGTTGTCAAAAAGAAAAGGACAACATCTGGGAAAGCAGTATCCAAAGAAAATGATCTGGCGCTTACATCAGTGGCACAAGATGTCGTACCAATCCAGGTTGTTGACCTATCTCCGTTGTGCCAGCTGAGCATCCTCCTGCGCCTAAACGCAAAGCACCAAAGAGAAAGTTGAGGATGACAGCTGGTTCTGATGATGAAATTGTTGAGAAGAAGTCTGCTGTGGAGAATGTTGTGGTGAAACAAAAGAAAACGACATCTATTGATGACGTCGACAACATTATTGAAGATGATTGCTGCAACTGCACAGTTGGAAACAGATGTGGTAGAATCAGATTTTGCCGAGGGCTTAGCGATGGGAACAGATTTGGCAGAACCAGTGATAACAAGGTCTGACGATATAACAGTTGAGCTCTCTGAGCGCTCGACTGCTGTGACTGATGAGGAGGAATTGGAACCCTTGAGCAAGGTTCTGAAGACATCTGTGTCGCCAACTTCTGACGATGAATCTCTATCCATTGACGAGCATCTGGCACAAATTCCTGATGGTATGATGTTTGTTGAGTTAAGCGTGCAAGGGTGAGAACAGTACTGGGATGGGTGACCTTCTGGGAAGTTCTCATACGTCAAGCTGCTGGCGTTGTGCCGCTTGATCTGGTTGGCCATGTGGGCTGTAAAGGTGTGATGCCAGATCTTAACGGGTAATACTATATCTGCTGGGGATAGGGCCGACGGTAGGGGAAGGGTAAGACTGATCTCTAAGGGAATTGAGACAGCACCAGCAGTTAGACACGCACCTCCCCTGACTCATGGACCTAACAGCCCAACCCTAACGCACATAATAGGTGCACTCTATGCTGCCACATTATAAGGAAATAAAGTTGCACCTTGGATAATAGCTATAGCTTTTGGCCTAGTGGTAAGCGCTTGATCCTAACAATTGGTATCAGAGCGAGTTCAGGGGTTCGAGTCTTCCAAGAAGCATTTTCTATACTTCTTGGGGGGGAATGTTGAGTTAAGCGTGCAAGGGTGAGAACAGTACTGGGATGGGTGACCTTCTGGAAAGTTCTCGTACGTCAAGCTGCTGACATTGCGTCGCTTGATTTGGTTGGCCATGTGGGCTGTAAAAGTGTGATGCCAGATTTTAATAATACTATCTCTGCTGGTGATAGGGCCGGCGGTAGGGGAAGGGTAAGACTGATCTCTAAGGGAATTGAGACAGCACTAGCAGTTAGACACGCACCTCCCCTGACTCATGGGCCTAACAGCCCAATCCTAACGCACATAATAGGTGCACTCTGCGCTGTCACATTATAAGAAAATAAAGTTTCACCTTGGCTAACAGCTATAGCTTTTGGCCTAATGGTAAGCGCTTGATCCCAACAATGTTACCTTCACTCACAGCAACAGAGCCCACTAAAATCAAGTTCTGTCATGGAATTGAAATTAGAGGTGTTGAAGCCGGTGATTGGTATAAGGCAAATCTTCCCATAATTGCTGCGACTGATAAAGGGAAGAAACAACCAGAGGAACCAGATACAGTGAAAGGGCACCAGGCCCTTGAACAGTTTTAGTTGATTTGTGGAGACATTGATTTTCTTATTTTGCCGTGGGAAAAAGTCATCACGGAGATGACTTCATTCTTTCATTTTCAGTCTGAGAAATTTTAAGGCTATGCGACCAGTTAAGGACATACTTTCCAAGAAAGAGAAGATGTTAGTTTGGGCAGAGACGGATTCTTTGGAGACAGCCATTCAACGGCGGATGTTCATCATTGCTAAGTACAGAGAGTTGTTGTTGCGCAAATATTTGATAGCACGGCGCACTAATCTCGTATCCGGTCTACCCACTACGGCTATTGATCAGCGAACTCTGGACCTTCTTCCGACAGCTCACCAACAGGCCGTCAGAAACCTGTTGAAACAAATGAGAGCTCATGGGATGAAGTGGACAAGGCCAGTCAGTTCAATGTTGTTTGAAGAACCAAATATTGAACGAGGTTTCTTTATTCCGCGAACCCACAAAACAATTTTCTCTACTTGCTGGATCACGAACCTACTGAAGATTGAAGGGTCATGGTTAGTCGAGGAAGGCTATGATCGCGTGGTTTGTAGGTGCACCAAGTGTGTTTCTTCCGACTGGCCGTCACTGCCTGACCGTATTTTTGTTAGAGATCTCTCCCCTATTTGTTTATTCCTTGAGCCAATTCAGTGTTTGAGTAATTTTACACCGCCTGCTGTTAAAACTTGGGGTTGGTACAGAGTATGTACAGAAGTGTTACAGTATCCGATGTTTGGGTGTTTGAATCCAGTTAGCAGTTTTAATCTTTGTACAGCTTTGGTGCCAGTGGGACCAGTTTTGGGAGATATCAGTATTCCACGAAGAATTGTAGATAATGTTTCATACCCTATGCAGATTATAGATTCAGTTTTTCCAGACCCCGTTGTACAAGTAAATGCAGATTCAGTTTTTGTAGATCAGGCTATACAGACAGGAGTAGATCAATGTCCAGATCCTATAGGATCTGATCTTTTCTCTCAGCAGCATTCCTCTTCTGATTCCTCTATGCACTTTACAGACGACATTCTTCAGGGTGCTGACACAGTTTTTGAACAGATTCTTGTACCTTCCACTGCTGCTCCTGCTACAGATATCAACAAACAGTTTGCTCAGCTACGGGATTCTATTTCTCAACTGTCTATTAAGCAGTTGAAGACTCGGAGTAGCATTGGCAATCTCCAGAACCATCTCTTGTCAAGAATCGATGAACTTGAGAAAGCCTCTGCCAACGCTCATACTCAACAAGATCAAGACCTTCGAGGTCTCTTTAAAAGCATTCTCCAGGAGGTCCAGATTCAGAAAACTGCCTTGTCCTTTGAAGTACATGAGTTTAAGCAAGGCGTTCGAGCTCAAAGTGGCATCTTCTCGACGGACTTGGCTGATATTCGTAAGGAAGTCAGAGATCTATCTAAGGAATTCGACGATAAACTGGCTGCCATTCGCAATGATTTACTTGAATTCCGTGTGGAAACACAGGAACAATATGCTACCCTTAGTGCTAATCTTGCTGAACTCATAGCCTTTGTCACTAAGGGCCGTGATGACAAAAGGGGGGAAGTGGGTAGCAGCCATGGTCGAGGTCAGCCTCCTCCTGAAGATAGAAGCAAACCTGGATCTAGAGGTGGTAGCAGAAGTGAGCCGTCAAGAAAAAGAGGAAGCAGTGGTTCTAAACAGAGAGATTGGAGATATTGGATCTCTAGATCTGGATAGTTACAGTTTTTGGATTTTCAGTTCTTTGTACAAATCTTTTGTACTGTGCTTCATATTTAATATATAGTAGACTTGGCGCAATTTATTTCTTGTCTTTGTCATCACCAAAAAGGGGGAAATTGTTAAGAAAGTTTTGGTGATAACAAAATAAGACTCAGAACCGAACTTAAGTATTCGCAGAGGACAAGAGAAGCGAACATTTCAGATTCCGTGACGTCATGCCATTGAATTGAAGATGTCAGATTCGAGAGTTATGAGTTAAGTTGCATTGACATCTGAGTTGACTATTCGGGAATTGATCAGATATCGAGTCAAGTATTCAGTTATCGGGTTGAGGTATTCAGAGTTAAAGTCTTAAGATATCAGGTTATTTGAGTAATCGGTGTTATCAGTTATCGGAACAGTCTTTCAGATTTGATTCAGAAGCTACAGTAAGAGATCTGTTTTAGATCAAAGTATATTCAGACTTGATTCAAAGGCTTTAGTAACAGATTCTGGTATATTTACTCAGGAGGTATCATTCAGATTTGAGAGTATAAACAGACTCTACTCAAGTTACTTCAGATATCAGCATTTCAGATATCGTTATAGTGCAAACAGAGTACATCAGATTTGAGGTTATCAGAATTGTTTGATTCAGACTTAGGAACAGTGTACTTTCAGAAGTCGCTAACATCTCAGACATGACAGAGTAACGGCGATATTTCAGATATGATTAAGATACACAAAGAGAGTGACTTTCAGCTTTCTTTATTGAGACAGATGTGAGCTTCGAATATCTTCAGAAGTTATCAGAGGATTATTTGAAAAGAATCAACGGTCAAAATTTAATCATATAAAAGCCTGGAATTAAGGAGACAAAATCAGAGCTATTTTGGGTAAAATTGCACAGTACGCAGAATGCATGATACGATGATTACCCGCTTTGGAATATAAGTCAATTTAGCCCTGACAAGCGCAGTTTACCTTTTGCATGGTATTAATGGAGCATTAAATGCTATGATATGATGAAGATATGCAAAGGAGCTTATCTCTACTGGCTACATTTATTGACCGTTGAAGACAAAGAGTATAAAAGGCTGAAGAATTCAAATGAAGAAGTCTTCTGCTCCTCTCCGCTATCAGTAATTCACAACGCTTATTCTTTGTCATCAAAAAGCTCTCAAATACTCACTGGAACCTTTCATTGCAAAAATATTCTAAGTTCAGTATTACAACTCGAAGAACAGTCAAGTTCAGCCTTCATAGTTTTTAACCTTCGAGCTATCTTCTGGTTTACATTTGTAAACAGTTCTTGTTGATAAAAGAACCAGAAGATCTACAGTACTAAATAGCACCATATTTCATTGTAATATTCATCCTTGAGCTTGCGCTGATCCTCCTCGACCAGTGGTATTTGATGATATCTGATCCATCTGTAGTAATAAAACCGACCTTGCGCTGATCCTCCTCGACCAGTGGTATTTGATGATATCCCTGATAAACATCCAAAAAACTGAGCAGCTCGTGACCCGAGGTGGAATCAACGAGCTGATCAATCCGATGGAGCGGGTAGCAATCTTTGGGGCAGGCTTTGTTCAGATCTCGGAAATCCACGCACATCCGCCATTTCCCTGTTGCCTTAGGTACCAGGACAACATTAGATAACCAAGTAGGAAAGTGTACCTCTATAATATGCCCGGGTTGCAGTAGGTCCCCGACCTGGCTCCTGATCAATGCGTCCTTCTCGGCCCTAAGTGTCTTCTTTTCTGAAAAACTGGTTGGGAGCTAGGGGAGACATTCAATCTATGCTCCATCACCTCGTGCCTGACCCCCTTTAGATCGGACAGGGACCAGGCGAATACGTCTTTGTTCCTCTCCAGGCATTGAATCAACTGCACCCGCACATCCTCGGGAAGAGTCTTAGCTATTTTTACAATCCCGGCTGGAGGAACGAGGACTACCTCCTCCTCCTCGTCCTCCGTAGTCAACTGAAAATCTTCCCCGACCACGTTCACACCTCTGTCTTCCCGAGCCCTAGGACAGTCTTGGGCCCGGGACTTGGTCACCTTCTGCTCAACTCTTACCTCCTCCACATAACACTTTCTCGCCATCTTCCAATCCCCGAGGACTTCCCCCACCGAATTTCCGACTGGAAACTTGATCTTCTGATGTAAGACCAAGTCCACAGCCAAGAATGCAGACATGGCTGGCCTCCCCAATGTGACATTATAGGAAGAGGGCGCATCTACCACAATAAACTCGACGACCTTAGTCTTCCTATGCTCACCCGATCCAAGCGAGAGGGGCAACTGAACAACTCCCACTGGCTGCAGAGAATGACCTGTGAACCCGAACAAAGGCGTATTCATAGGCTCCATACGATATTCCCTGAGGTCCATCTGATCCACTGCGCTTTTGAAGAATACGTTAACCGAGCTCCCAGAATCCACAAAGATGAGGGCCACTTCATAGTTTGCAATCATTTCCCGAATAACCAGGGCATCATTGTGTGCTTCAATATCCATGGGTAAGTCTTCTGAACCGAAAGAGATGATAGGTCCCGAGCGTCTCCTCTCAACCTCCATAGCTTCCATCCGACGACACCGCACCATCCTCGCCCGATTGGAGTCCCCATCAGTAGGTCCTCCTGAAATCATGTTGATAACTCCCCGAGGCTGAGGTGATCTCCGTTCTCCTCGGGAAGGGTTCTGATCCTATCTCCGAGGTGTTATCTCCCGACCAGAGGCACTGTTACTGTGATGCCCACTATCTTCCCTTCGATGCCTCTTCTCCCATCGACGCGGCTTATCCCCCACTAGCGCCGCTCGCACGTCGGCATTATTCTGGATGATTCGCTCCAACTCTTGATCGAGGAGCCAACACTCTGCAGTGGTGTGACCATAATCCCTGTGAAAGTCACAAAACTTGTCTGAACTGGGATTCCTTGGAGCCCCATCACTCCCCCGAGGTCGCTGTACTACCTTGCGTTCATCACAAATTTTCAGAGCTCGAACCTTTCTCACCTTCAAGGGTGTTCGAGCAGTTAATTCTCCCAACAACAAAGGAGGTTCTGGCCTAGATGGCCTCGGCTGGGGTCTCTCTGTCCGAGCATCCCGACCAGCCCGAGGTGGTAATCTCTGCTCACTCCTTCTCGAGGACTGTATCTCCTCCACATTAACATACTTCTCAACTTTAGTAAGGAGCTCATCAAACGTATTCGGGGGCTTTTTGACCAAGGACTTGAAGAAATCACCCTCTCGCAACCCCTGGGTGAAAGCCCCGATCAGTAGATCCGGTGTATCGGATGGCACCTCAATGATAGTTCTGTTGAAGCGCTTGATGTATTTCCGAAGAGTATCCTTGTTAAGATAAAATTTATAAGTTTTGGTGATAACAAATAAGACTCAGAACTGAACTTAAGTATTCGCAGAGGACAAGATAAGCGAACATTTTAGATTCCGTGACGTCATGCCATTGAATTGAAGATGTCAGATTCGTTAGGAGTTAAGTTGCGTTGACATCTGAGTTGACTATTCGGGAATTGATCAGATATCGAGTCAAGTATTCAGTTATCGGGTTGAGGTATTCAGAGTTAAAGTCTTAAGATATCGGGTTATTTGAGTAATCGGTGTTATCAGTTATCGGACAAGTCTTCCAGATTTTGAGGGAATTCAGATTTGATTCAGAAGCTACAGTAAGAGATCTGTTTTAGATCAAAGTATATTCAGACTTGATTCAAAGGCTTTAGTAACAGATTCTGGTATATTGACTCAGGAGGTATCATTCAGATTTGAGAGTATAAACAGACTCTACTCAAGTTACTTCAGATATCAGCATTTCAGATATCGTTACAGAGCAAACAGAGTACATCAGATTTGAGGTTATCAGAATTGTTTGAATCAGACTTAGGAACAGTGTACTTTCAGAAGTCGCTAACATCTCAGACATGACAGAGTAACGGCGATATTTCAGATATGATTAAGATACATAAAGAGAGTGACTTTCAGCTTTCTTTATTGAGACAGATTTGAGCTTCGAATATCTTCAGAAGTTAACAGAGGATTATTTTAAAAGAATCAACGGCCAAAATGTAATCACATAAAAGCCTGGAATTAAGGAGACAGAATCAGAGCTATTTTGGGTAAAATTGCACAGCACGCAGAATGCCTGATACGATGATCACCCGCTTTGGATTTAGCCTGACAAGCGCATTTTACCTTTTGCATGGTATTAATGGAGCATTAAATGCTATGATACGATGAAGATATGCAAAGGAGCTTATCTCTACTGGCTACATTTATTGACCGTTGAAGACAAAGAGTATAAAAGGCTGAAGAATTTAAATGAAGAAGTCTTCTACTCCTCTCCGCTATCAGTGATTCACAACTCTTATTCTTTGTCATCAAAAAGCTCTCAAATACTCACTGGAACCTTTCATTGCAAAAATATTCTAAGTCCAGTATTACAACTCGAAGAACAGTCAAGTTCAGCCTTCATAGTTTTTAACCTTCGAGTTATCTTCTGGTTTACATTTGTAAACAGTTCTTGTTGATAAAAGAACCAGAAGATCTACAGTACTAAATAGCACCATATTTCATTGTAATATTCATCCTTGAGTCTGTAAAGAACTTGCTGTGTGAAGCAGTTCGAAAGAGTTACATTGACTGTATTCAGCAGTTTTATATGCTTGTAGTTGAAGTTGCTAGGAGTTCATCTTGAGCGAGGCTCGGTGACTGGGTGTAGACAGAAGCTGTGTGCATCAAACTCTTCTAGTGGAACCTTCCTGCAAAGGAAGAAGGGGAGACGTATGATCTTTAGATCTGAACTTCCATAAACAAACTCTGAACCTTTCACGTTTACTTTACTGTATTGCGTTTATATTTTACTGTTCACTGATTGATCGACTTCTTTCCGCACATTATTTGTTAGTCGAAAAATCAGATTGCTGACTGAGATACCTCAGATCTGGTAACTCGGAACTGAGTTAAGCGAGGCGCTTATAAAATCATTTTAAGGTTTCGAAAATTTAAAATACTAAGGAGTACATTCAACCGCCCCCCCCCCCTTTTGAACTCCTAAGGCTGTTTTCGATCCATATTGATCCTATCACACTTGTTCCTTTTGCTTCACAGTAAACAAATTTAGCGTCGTCATCGGTTGCTTCTTGCTACTGGCAAACTGGTGAAGGAACGCCAGGCTGAAATCCTGAAAACACTTGATGCTCCCGATGGGTAGGAGGTTAAATCACTGTTGTGCAGCTCGGACCAAAGTGGTGAGAAAGACTCTGCACTTAATGGGATCAGCGTATTGGTGGAGGAGTGCAGCGTTCTCAGACCGGGATAAGTGCTCCTCGGGATCTCCATCCCATCATATTCTCCTACATTGGGAAACTTGAAGTGCTGGGGTAACTCAGCAGCTAGCACCTCAGCAGAAAAAGGGCACCTCCCGAGCAGGTAGGGGAGGATGTGCCGAGCTTCTTTCCTCCCTCAGTCGTTCAACTTCCTCCCGAAGCTTCTTGATCTCCTCGGACTGCTGATCGGGCGGCGTGTGTGATTCAGGTCTGTTTGCTAATATCTGAGCCACGGTAGTTGCTACCAATTCAGCTATCTGAGCTACAGTGAGATTGGGGTTTTCCGACCCCTGAGACATACTCTCTATGCGGCTGGTCTCTCCAGTACCCTGAGCTCTATTCCTCTTCGGTGGCATATTGTATTCTTCTACGTTTCCCACAGACGACGCCAATTGATGTAGCCAAATTATCTTAGTCGAGAGCTACCACCACGTCGGGACCTCAAGCTATGTCGTCGGGCGTCGGGCACTGGGGAATGTCGTTGTTTCTCCTTGGTGTCTACAACCACAAATCACAGGTAAGAGGGCGCCGGAAGTGTGTCCGGCGAAACCCCTCCGATGCTTTGTGTTGTGAGAGCAAGTGAGTGCAAGAATGAGTGTGTGTGGGATGAAGGAGCATACCTGATATTTATAGAGGGGCTAGGCAGTGGAAAGGAGAATATCTCAGCGAATATTCTCCGTGATTCTCGGGATCCTCTCGCCAAATAAGAAAAGTGTATCGACCCAGGATTCTTCAAATAAGGAAAGACGTATCCAGGCGGGATTCATCTGCACAAGGAAAGACGTACTCGGGCAGGACTCTTCATCACGTCGAGACATGGTCCTCGGGAAACACTCCCAAAATGGTAGTAAGGCCTCGGGCAAAACCCGATCTCGGAACGGGTCTTCGGGCAACTCCCTGATCTTGATAGCGTGTCCTCAGGTAACCTCCCGAGCTTAGCAGCATAGGTCGGGGTCTGCTGCGAGCTGCTCGATCCTCGCGGCCCGAGGTGACTATGGGGGGCATCAACGTTAACTGAAAAACCAAAGCAATGAACCATTAACTTTCAGGAAATCAATATTCAATCCTATAAGTTGGTCTATTTTTACTTTTAATCGTATTTGTCGAACTTTGGTCTTATAAAGTCCAGAAAATTAGACTTTTTAAGGTTTTGATTATTTTTCTCATAGAAAACTGCTAAATTTATTTAATGTTGTTTACTTGATACTGATGTTGTTCTATATGGTTCATGTGACCCGAATTAACTCTACAGTACACATATCTAACTAAGAAATATAAAAGAAAATAAAAATTAGTTCTTTAATGTATTGCATTATTTTGCCGATTTATTTTTAATAATGGATCATATTTCGTATTTATATATATAATTACACCACATAAGCCACGTAGGAGAACTTTTGTACCAAATAAGCAATATCAATATTTCAATTAATTGTAATGAAGAAAAGTAAAAAATGCCAAAAACTGTTTCAACTGAGGGGCGTAAGCTAGTTGAGAACTATTGGAACGGAATTAGGAGAAAATTGCTTGGACGAGTCCGTCGGGAGTTATTCCGACGAAGGTCCTCCGATAAGTAAGTCAGCTCGAGTGATCGAGAATATATAGTGCAGAGAATGAGTCTGTTGAATGTTGAATGTATGTAAACTGAGACACACCCCGGTATTTATAGGAGGGGCTAAGCGGATGCGTGTACGTTCCCTCAGCAATCATAAGCTGGGATGAGTTTTGCAGGCTTTGCATGTACATTACCCCACCACCAATACACAGGGATGTGTTTTGCAGCTTTGTCAGTGTACTAATCATGTGTTAAACAAGATGACTAAGTGGTTGTGATGGGTCGCTATCATAACAGACCTCTTGCCTTGAGGTCGTTTCGCCTAGCTATATTGTGAAGAGTCGTCACACCTTGAGACCCCGAGTGTTCTGGAAGTAATGTCCGAGGTGCGTCGCGCGTATCCATGGAGTGCCTATTAGGGGTGTGTTGGCCGAAAGCAATGAAGAGTGCTTGGACATTTGTTCAATTCTCTGTATCCTGTTGGGACATGCTTGAGCAGTGAAATGACCTCGAGGATCGAGCTGATCGGGTGGTGCCAAGATGGAAGCCTATCAGTGACGTTCCAAGAGGAGCTCTGTCATCGGATCCCGATGTGGAAAATATTTGTGGTATCAATATATTTGTATAATCGGGCAGTGAATCAAAATTAATGTTTCCTTCACTTTGTTGAAACCCGTGAGATTGAGTAAGTTCATCCTTCTTGAGTACATCACATGAAACTATATAATAAATCATACATAGGTAACGATGTAGCCAAATAAACGACGTTACTCGATTTGAGGAGATCCTGGTTATCAAGCTTTTTCAAGTATTCAGTCATCACTCCAACAATTCACAAAGTAAGTCTAATGGGTTGCTACTTATCACCTGTGTCATGACCACATATTAAAGGTTTCATATGTAATAATGTAATAAGTGAAAAAACTCTCTGATCTCAAGTTAGAAATCACCAATAAAGTAAGAAAGCTTAAAACCATGAACTTACTTGAGACATAGATAGGAGTCATCCACTTATAAATGTTTCATAATGGACTCCAGTCAGGAATTGGCGAGGCTCCACTTTTGGGCCTTATGCCTAATACCTTACGGCATTTATTTTCTTAATGACTAGATACAAACCCAAGCTAATCTTTTATGGCCATTAATTATCCAAAAAGTCATTATTCATCAAATACTAATCCAAAAATAAACAACAATTTATCAAATTTTCTATGGAGATTTTTAACCATATAGAATGATACGTTACAACGAGGTAACATATGATCTCGTTAGCCTCATGCGTTGCATCTGCACTAATTAATTCAGTCTATGTATACTTTGTTCTCCGTTTTATTTTGGCTGGTGCTTATCCTCTTTGAGCTATTGTATGTTTTCGATCTCTATGGGTAAACACACAGACAATGGCTGGAGTAGGATTAGATATTCCATTTACATTGCTAATAGAAATTGAGTGTAGAGAGCACGTTTTAGTGTCTTTCTGTAAGAAATGTTACTTATAGCATGTAAGCCCATTTTTGGCACCTGAAATGGATCTTGGTGAGTTCACTAAATTTAGTTGAGAAGAGTTTTGGAGTGGGATGTATAATAGTTATATCCGGGTATGGGCTAACATACTATGAACACTTTGTACCCTCTACGAGTTTAGTTTTTAACACAAAAGTGATTTTGTCATTGGATTTTCGAGCCGGAATTATGTCATTTCTCCCAAAATTGCTCCAAGCTATAAGAAAACTTAACTTGTATATATGTTAGAATGATTTATAAAAATGAACTTTTGAAAATAAACAGTTCAAATGCTTTACCAAAAGCTATAGAAAAATGAGAGAATAAAAAAAGGCAATTAATGAAAATCGAACACATGACCTTAAATCTGATATCAATTATATAATCAAGACTTGACTTGCCGTTTTACCAAAAAGCTATAATTTTTGGTAAAACGGCAAACACTCGTCCTAAATTATCCTATCATATCACATCCAACTAGATAACCAGTGTGTAAGCGTAGGTATCTCGAAAACCTCTTATCATCCTATTTCCAAAACTTATGGGCGTCCGTGCACGTTGCTTTATCACTGTCATCTGAATAATTGATTTATTATTTGTTTTTCTCTTTCAAGAATTGATACCAAAAGCTACCAGAATTGTTTTTCTCTTTCAAGAACCAACCTAAAATTTAATATTTTCTTAAAAAAGAAAAAAGAAAATATAATGTAGTCCGGCAACCCTAACATCTTAAGTTAGGCACATTAATAAAAAAAAATAGTTGGCGTTTTAGGCCCACAAATGCATGAGCGGTCCAGCGTACCACTGACGGTCCCCAAAACAAATTTTGGCGCTTCAACGACTTGTACATCTTTGTTACGGCCCACATATAGCTTCACTTTGGACTTCATAGATGTGTGGGATATATAAGCGAATATTTCTTTCAAAAAAGATTTAAGTTTTTTTGTTCAAAATATTTATTTGGTCTGGTGCTAAATAACCCAATGTAGAAGTCTCTATAATGAGAATGCAACTTGGCCTCACAGACATAATAATCATCCTTAAAGATTTGAAATCAAATTTTTACAAGTTACTTGACCAACCAGATCAATCGACACAACGTCATAGTATGACATACGAAATTTTTTAAAAAAGTCACTCGTCTCAATATTACTCTACGTGTATTGGAAAATTTATCTTCTTCATCGTAAAGATTATTGAGTCCTTAGAGTCGACGAAATTAGTGCCCAGAATATTGCAGTCAAATGAGCTGGTTCCAATTACGCATGTGGAGCATAACCACCATGAACTGGATACCAATGTCGTTACAGTTGCCCACTTCATATGTTCAATTAAAGTTTGCTTCTTAATTTTAAAAAAAAAACATAAATCAAACGTTTGTTCGAATATGAGGGGCAATAAATGTAAGTTGCGTTTTACCAAAACCTCATGAATTTCAAAAAGAAAAAGGCTTCCAAGTTGAATTTTCTCTTCCAAAAGTCAAATAATTAAAAACCCTTTATTCTCCTTATCTCAACTCTTTGCTTTCTCTTTAAGAAAGCAACCACTTTCTTAACATTAATGTAGTTAAAATTATTTCTTAGTTTAGCTCTTACTTTTTCGTGAATCTTCATAGAAATCTGAAGGTAATATTTAGATATGTTTCTCCTTTCCCAAAAATAAAAAATGAACATTAGTTTACATAGGTTCAAATTTAAAGATTAAACTTAAAATGGATATCTTATTAAGTTAGAGTAAAAGATAAGAGTATTGCCGAATATGGGGTGACACGTGAAATCTTCTTATTCGTTTGAGAGTAATCCAAATTTCCTTTTTCCTTAAAACAGTAAAATTAATAAATCCCTGCATTAAACGTGTATTACTACTATATGAGTTAGGGTGGCCTACTAAAGAGAGAATGAATTGGAGAGTTTGGAATTAAGATTGGATACATATAGGTGTTATTTCAGCTTTTATGTTCCAAAAAACGATGAAAGAAAAACGGGTATGAAACTCGAGCGCCAGCAGTAGGGAGGGAGAGCTGAGGAATGGGAATTTTCTTGATCCTCTTCCCGGATGAACATCATCAACAAATCCAATCAACCAACGATTTTAATCCCATCTCCAAAAAGAAACCCATCAATTTCAATCTGTTTCCTCCATCTTTTTCGCTCCCTTCATCCCTCAAACGCACCAATTCAGCGAATCTGCTCTACAAGGCTCAGTCTATAATCTCCATCTGCGCTCTGCTTCTGTTCACAATCCTCCTCCTCTTCACCATCTCCACCCTCCCTCCCACCACCACAACCACAACCACAGCGGACGCCGCCTCCAGGAGGCAGTTGAACAGAATTTCTTCTTCGGGTTCATCTCCACATGCATTGCAAGGGATGGGCACTTTGTACAGAAGAGGCACACGAGCTATGAACGACCTCATTGTGGCGCATGCAGTTGAGTCTCTCACACCGCATGAGTTCAAACTGTTCCTCAGATTGCTGCACTGGTCCGGTGCCACCTCCAGATCGGATCTACTGTTCGTTTTCCCATCGAAATCAAACGTTTTTGATCGCGCGATTCGGGAAGAAAACGACTACTTCATGAAACTTGTGGATCAGTACAACTCTAAATTCACTAATACCACGCAGTCAAACGGCCACAGCTCAGCCTCCATTTCGAGTTTTAAACCGACCCATTTCGTGCAAAAGAACAGCAGTAAATCGAAGCATACACGGGAGCCCATCTGGGGAAGAAGGACCCGCAGCAATCTCAGCGAGGAATACGGCGGCGCTGAGTCCCTGCAGTTGACTTACGGGTCGGTGGTGGGTTTCGATGTGGAGGAACTCGACCCGGAGAACTCCCTATCCGGGTTCCTTGATCACATTCCTATGAGCCTAAGAAGATGGGCTTGCTACCCAATGATCCTCCGCCGAATCAGAAGAAATTTCAAGCGTATCACATTAGTGGACATGAAACAAGTTGTGTTACTCGACGACCCATTCGACAGAATCCGAGGCGCCACCACGGAATCTGTTTTTGTTACCACTCAACCAAGCAACGAGAAGCACGGGAGAAGGAACACGAACAAATCCCAGAGAACGGTTACCCCGACAATCATCATCGGCGGAGACAGAGGAGTCCGGAGACTCGCCGACCTGATGTTGACGGAGATCGTGCGGACATCGATGCAGAAGAATAGGAGAAACACGGCGACGGAGTCGGCACTGTTCAATCAACTCGCCGGGAATCCGTTCTTGCAACACAAGGTGAAGCTGATCGTTTCGAATGAGTCCGTTTCCGAGTTGAGTTCTTCGACTTCCAAGTCAAATCATGCTATGGTGAAGCGTGGCGCCGCTAACGTTGATGTTAATTATATTTTAATGAAGCTTATTTGTTCTTTTCCACTAGAGTCCGCAGTTTACAGCGACTGCTATAGCTATGTGGCACACTGAACATTCAAGCTTTTGTCTATTTTTTGTTTTTGATTTTTATAGAATCTCTGTTCATAATACAGTTGATAATAAGAATTTATATACACTATAAATAAGGAAAATAGCCCACTTTTCCCTTTGTTTTATTGTACACAAACCTTTATGTGATGATGTAAAATTCGATCTTTTATATACTCATAGTAGTTGGAGTGGAGGATTTAATCAAGCATAGTGATTGGTTGTGAGTTTATTTTAATGAAAGAAGTTGAATATGTGAGGTCAGATTCCTCTGATGTGGCATTCTAAAAACCATTTTTTTTAATGTTGCACGGCTAAATTATTACCATGTGACCTCCTAAAAAATCAATAACATAAGTTAACAATTTAGATGACGAAACAAAAATATCAGTATTTGATTATTCTCTCCCTTGATACGATTAAAGACATTTGTCAGCTCTGCGTGTGGCTATTAATCGACAATGTACGCAAACCTCACTCTATATAATTTTGTAATATATTGTACAATCGAGTACCTGTCATCCTCATTTTTATATTTTTATTTCTGGCCAACGCATCTCTCAAATTTATATACAATGTTTAAATAATCAGAGATTACAAACAAAATGTTATAAATTTAAAGAAACATTAATAAACTAAATGAAATAATTACCTCGATAATAACCTTGATTACTCCTTAATTACTTCAAAATGAAGTCTTGATTATATGTTAATAGGAAATTATTATTTCTCTATAATTTCCTTGATTTAGAGAGAAGATAATTGGGAGAGAATTTGTATAAATTTATGTGTTTTTACAATGAAGATTACAAGCCTATTTATAGGCAAATGAAATGATTAAAATAATATAAAGTCCTAATCACTTCTCCTAAATTTGACAATTTTGTAGACACCCAAATTTGACAATTTGTAGACATCCAAATTTGACAAAATAATTTGATTTCATAATACTCCCCCTTTTGGATGTCCTTATTACGTGTTTTGATACTGCCTCGTTAAAAACCTTACTAGGAAAAACCCAGTGGGATAAAAACCATAGTAAGGAAAAAGAGTGCAGTCACGTAAACTCCCCCTCATGTTGGCATAACTGAATCTTCACATACTTCGTAGGTGGCGCATCCCAATATTGTATATGTGCTTTCTGAACACTGCTGTAGAAAGTGACTTCGTGAAAAGATCTGACGAATTTTCACTTGATTGAATGTAACGAATATCAATATCGTTATTCTTCATAAGTTCTTGAGTGAATTCGAAGAACCTAGGGGATATGCTTAGTTCTGTCGCTTTTGATGTATCCTTCTTTCATTTGAGCAACACATGCAGCATTATCTTCGTATAGTGTCACAGGCTTCTTGTCAGATGGTAAACCACACATAACTTGTATATGTTCTGTTATGGATTTTAACCATACACATTCACGGCTTGCTTCATGTAGTGCAATAATCTCAACATGGTTTGATGAAGTTGCTACAAGAGTTTGTTTCTGTGAACGCCAAGAAATTGCAGTGCCTCCACGTGTAAATACATATCCAGTTTGAGATCGTGCCTTATGTGGATCAGATAGGTATCCAGCATCAGCAAACCCAACAATACTTTTATTGGCATCTTTTGAATATAAAAGTCCCAAATGTTGTTCCTCGTAGATAACGGAATATATGCTTAATTCCGTTCCAGTGCCTCTTTGTTGGACATGAGCTAAATCTTGCCAATAAATTTACTGCAAAAGATATATCAGGTCTAGTACAATTTGCAAGATACATAAGAGCACCAATAGCACTTAGATATGGTACTTCTGGACCAAGAATAACTTCGTTTTCTTCACATGGACGGAATGGATCCTTTTCAATGTTCAATGATCGAACAACCATTGGAGTACTTAAAGGATTTGCTTTATCCATATTAAAACGTTTAAGAACCTTTTCTGTATAATTTGACTGGTGAACAAATATTCCACCTTCTTTGTGCTCAATTTGTAAACCAAGACAATACTTGGTTTTTCCAAGGTCCTTCATTTCAAATTCTTCCTTTAAATACATCACAACATCTTGGATTTCCTTATTCGTACCAATGATGTTTAAATCATCAACATATACAGCAATAATTACGCATCCAGATGTTGTTTTCTTAATGAAAACACAAGGGCATATTGGATTGTTTACATATCCCTTTTTCATCAAGTGCTCACTCAATCGATTATACCACATTCGACCAGATTGTTTCAACCCATATAATGATCTTTGTAATTTTACAGAATAACATTCTTTGGGTTTTGAACTTTGTGCTTCAGGCATCTTAAATCCTTCAGGGATTTTCATATATATATCACTATCAATCGTTCCATATAAGTAAGCCGTAACAACATCCATAAGACGCATTTAAAAATTTTCAGAAACCGCCAAACTAATTAAATACCGAAACGTAATTGCATCCATAACTGGAGAATACGTTTCTTCGTAATCAATTCCAGGCCTTTGAGAAAAACCTTGTGCAACAAGTCGAGCTTTATATCTCACTATTTCGTTTTTCTCATTTCGTTTTCGAACGAAAACCCATTTGTATCCAACAGGTTTTACACCTTCAGGTGTAAGGACTATAGGTCCAAAAACATTACGTTTATTTAATGAATCTAACTCCACCTGGATGGCGTCTTTCCATTTTATCCAGTCCTGCCGATTTTTACATTCACCAAAAGATTTTGGCTCATGATCTTCATTCTCATTTATGATGTCAAATGCCACATTGTAAGAAAATATATCATCAATGTCTTTCATATCATTTCGGTTCCATATTTCTCCAGTATTAATATAATTGATAGAGATTTCATGATTCTCATCATTTTGTGGTTTCAACAGAACATTTTCATCATCATGTTCATCATCATGTGTTTCTG